>BPLR01017121.1:0-10723 GCA_021605095.1 Caerostris extrusa | reverse complement strand
GATCCAGAGTATTTTTTTGTTTAATCTTAATTCGCCAAGCGGATATTCACAGTTGGAGTAGTAGACTGATTGATGAATTCTTGAAGACAGTTGAATTGATTAGAATTTTTTTGTTTGATTGTATTTTTTTTAAACAAAAACTGAATTTTCATTTTTGTTACAAATGATTAAATAATTCATTTTTCTTAATAAGCTCGAATATTTGCGAGATCGGTTCATTAAGCACGTGATACGAATCTAATTCATAGCTTAAAAAAGATTCGTATAGGTTACATGAATTTGCTTTTCTTTTTGAAAACTTAATCTCAATTCATAAAGTGAACATGAACAATTCATAAGAATTACCTAATAAGAGACAGCTGGGGATTAGTTTATTATGTTTGTAAAGGGATGATTTCATAATTATGTAAAAATGGATTGAATCTAATTATCTGTACAATATGAATGGTTCATTCGTAGAAATGGTGCGAACCATTCATAGCAAACGATTCATACCAAGGACTTATTGAACGAACACAGACAATATTCTGTGTTATTCAATATTATAGTAGATCTGATTTTATTGTTATTCTTTTGATCTCAGAGTGCAGCCAACGTTTGTGTATTTCAGAGAATTTTGGATTCCTGCGATTTCCAATTTTTCTATGATTTTTGGAATTTTGAATTTTTAAGAGTGGTTTTTAAGGGTTTCATTTTCACTTCTGCAAATATGTTTTGATTATTAAAAAAGGGGCGGGACATTTGGATAAAATGAGATAATAAAGCAGCGTCAGCGAGCATGCTCAAAACACCAAGTCAAAAAATCAAGTCTGGATCTGGAAATGAACACAGAGAAGTCGGAATTTGAAAGAACACCGATCAGCATGATGCAAAATGTACCAATTTTATTTTGTTACAAAATGTATTTGAACGAATCTTTTGAGAAAAATAGAATCCTTCATCTCTGCAGTTAAGTGCATGTATAAGAATGGTTGAATGGCAGAAGTTTTTTATTAACAATTAGATGAAGTGACTTTCCTTTTATTAAAATGTGGAAGAACAGTGTTAGCTAGTATACTGCAAGGACGTAAATAAACGAAGAAAAAAGCTTTTGTACCAGTTCCTGTAAAAATATTGCCAAGACGGTGACACGGAGACTTCCAAGTTTATCACCAGTGAGTTAAGAAAATTTATTGCTCTCTTATTATTCCTGTCATTTCAGCTGCTGTCGCATTTTTTTGCAATCCATTGTTTTTGAAAGTTAGACTTCACTTGTTTACTCTTTAGGCCTTACATACGTATGTTGATAATGATTTTATCTTTAAAGAGATTTGAATTTATTCTTCTATGCATTTCTTATCTCAATTATTATTAAAGATTCTCCTTTTTTTTTATTTAACAAACAGCCTGTGGGGTAAAATACCAGATGATAACAATTTTCTTATCGGCTAAAATATTTGTAATAATGCCTTTCTCAATATACCGCACATAAAAATGTATAAAGAACATAATTCTTTTAAATAATGACGCAAGAAATATTTGCAGAAGTACTCAAGTCAGACGATTTCATTATTTAAATATTATACAATTTTTATTACTTAAGTAGTATTTAATTAAATTTTTCAAATTATTATTATTGATGTAAAAGCTATCTCATTATAAGTTATATTCTTGACGGATGTTTTTATGCATGTTTGTTATTATGTGGTTATCTTAAAAAACGAAGTTTAAATGTAGAATTCTTAGACTGAGATAAAAATATAATTTCTTTTAATAGTGATTAAATGTCAAACAGGTGCATTTTTAAGATTTTAAGAAGCTTTGCCAAAATGATTCTGTAAAAATTTATTTTATAAATTCTCTTTATGCTTAATACCAAACTATATTATGTATGAGAGTTAAGAAGCAAGAAGATAAGTGTCTCTTTATTATTATTACATGAAGTAATGCATTTTTAAGTAAAAAAAAAAATTGTTCACAAAATCGTGTTATTTACCGTAATGCAGATATTCTGTTTTCTTTCTCAGCGCTTATTTAAGCAACATTTAGTTCAATATTCTACGCCACAAGTCATACCATCATTACTATTAATTTTATTTTAAACATAAATTTGTCTTTTAAGAATGATCATTCGTTCTTTAGCAGTTCTTTTGCTGTTCAGTAATGCATCTACTTAATTTCGATCTAATTGTTCATTTTGGGTTTGATACTTGAACCTTTTAAAACTGATTTTGGACTGACTTTGATTTATAGAATAAGCAAAGTAAACATGCAATGTAAACTTGCTTAACTTTTTTAAGTAAAAAATAACCTTGTATATCACCCACAAATTCTTATCTACGGTGATGAGATATTCTATATTGATTTCTCAGCGCTTATTCAGACAACATTTAGTTCTGTATTGTATGTCACAAGTCCTACCATCATTACTATTACATTTATTTTAAAGATAGACATTTATTAGATAAATTTGTCTTTTAAGAATGATCTTTCAAGATGTAATTAAGATGCATGTTAAGTAGAACATCTACTTAATTTCGGTCTAAATGTTCATTTAGGAGTTTGACTGTACCTTTTAAAACTGATTTTGGACTGACTTTAATTTATAAAATAAGCAAAGTAAACTTATAAATATGTTTTTTTAAAAATTATCATTTGTATTTCTGTTTTATAATGCACCTCAAAATACAGTTTTTAAATTCTTTCCAAGTTTCTAAGTAGTATTTTTGAGTACAGTTCTTTAAGTCTCTGCGTAAATCTAGTTTAGTCTTGATTTAAAAATAATCTTGATTGAAAAACAATGGCTCATTTTTGTTTGTAATCGATTGAGATCTCAATCCATAGAAACTCGGCTACTATTTTTTTATTCAACTTATTTATGCTTCAAGCCACTGATCTCGTTAAAAGCTCAAATAATATCAACCCTCAAGATCAAATCTTGTATTCATGACTTGCAGTTCTGAAGAGCTTTAGCCTCAGTTGGGGCCTTCTTATGCACACGCCTTTATCAACTAACGATCGTAAAACGACTCATCTCCGCTAAGTATTCAACGGATAACCACTTCAGAACTGCACACACACTTCAAAACTGTTCGGACATGTTTCGGAAACTTTGTTCAAGATCACATCGTTAGCTGCTGACAGGCTCTTCAATTATGCAAAGCTCGACTTTACCGTAGAGGCGGCTAATTATCTTCTGATCTGGATATTTGCAGGCGAGATCTCTATGTCGCATCAGAGATGCCAACCGGTTTCAGTTTACCATCCTCTGGTGCAGATCAGAATCCCCGGGGTCAGAAATCGTGGACGGGGTGTCAAACCGAACTCGAAGCACTTGCCCATGCATTATTGATGAATCAAGCTATCCAATGCACTTCATTTGAGAACGGCCGCTTGAAAGCGGTAATGCATTAGCCCAGTTATTTTTAGATTACAAACTAATTGGTATTCGTTGTGTGTTAAACTGATAATTTGTTTTTGAATGTTCATACTGACACATCTTATCGATATACAATGTATATTTCTATCATCTAATTTCAATTTATTTGTAAAATTTTTAATTAACAATTTCAACCATTTGCAAGGGAAGATTGGGGGAATCATACTATACAGGGAGCATGTTCCAGTTGTTTTCAGGTAAAGAAAGGATTAATAGTTCGTTGCGTTCGTACATTTAGTTCGTTCTTTGCTTTAGTTTGTTTTTGTCGGCTGTCAGGCACATAACACGACGTCATTAATAAATGTTATGAAGTTGGAACCTTTAAATAAACAGAAGTCTCAATAAAGGACAGTGGTACTTAAGTATGAGCCCGCTTTAGAATGAAACCAATACGTTTTGACAAGAAAATTTTTGTTTGATATACTGTATGACCCTTGTTTGGGATATGACTCGTGAGTATCAAAATATTTATGTGTAAATAATACAATGGATGGAAATCACAAACTCTGTAAAGTACTAATCTAAAAGGCTTAAACAAATTGTAAATGGTTACAATGGTTGCAATGTCTTAGTTACGGAACATTCTGAGGAGAAAAAGACGACGATTTGCCAGGTTGACGGAGAGCCTTGGTTGCCCTAGCAACCTCTTTCTCCTGCTTTGCGAATAAAGAGAAGTTTCTTAAGCTTGCCCGATGATTAGATAGAAAAGGAGATATATATTAATTTATTTAAGAAATTAACTTGTACAGTTTTTTTTTTTTTTAAATTTATATATGCATAAATTTTTATTTTTATATTATTATTAAATTTTGAAGTAAAATTCTGAAGAGAGAGACAGAAAAAAGTTCTCAATTTTTCGTAAACGTCTAATCGGGTGATCCTCAAACAGGTTTAAGTAGGAAAAAAGAGACGAAAAAGGAAAAAACTAAATTTCGTAGCAGCTTTCTTTTTAAAGCATTTTCATCAAATTGCTTTCGTATTTAGGTATTAATCAGTATTTGAATTATTATATGCAATCCATTAATGTATAATACTCGAATAACAAGTGTTTTTCGTCGGAAGGATAATTCATTTTTTCCTATTTATTTTTGGTTCCGTTTGGTTTGGTTGATCAATTCCATCCTTTTTTTTTCATTTATTTATTTTTGGTTTAGTTTAGTTTTCGTATTATTTGGTTTTTAAATCCATTGGAATTGGAATGGATAAAGAATGTATGAGAGGATAGAATGTTCTTAAAACCACTTAAGTACTTCGTAACTGGTACTACAGTGCTGACGTAGAGTGGTAATAAAATAGAGTAAATATCCGGGCTGTCAGTTTGGGGCAAACATAATCCTCACGTGACTTTTGCTTTGTACTTTTACATGAGTGATGATAGCTTTGGCGATTTTTGGCAATAATCTTCACTATTGGTCATTACTGCTCTGTGCTGTTGGCGCGTAGGAAGAAAAAGTGTTTTCCCTCAAAAAATGATTTAAAAATAAAATATTCATTTATAGGAACTTTTTGTAATGTTTCCTACAAAATGATCGGAGTTATAAACATTTCCTGCATCTATTTAGCTTTTAGTAAATTTTAGTATATAAATTTAGTAGTATTTTGAAAGTGTCAAGAAAAAGAGAAAGTTTCACTAGAAGAGATGATCCACTCAAATGTTACCTATTATTATTTTTAGGGGTAACTTAGAAAATTGAAATATGGAATCCAGAATGAAAGTCAAGATGCCTATTTTGTCTGAGACAGTGACATCATTATTTACTATTGCCATTAAGAATTTTATATTTAGAAATAAAAAGAAAATCAACTATCATATAACGATTGTCAAAAAGAAATAGTTTAATTTTTTTACCTGTAAATTTAATTTGTCTAATTATTTGGCATTTATATTCTATTCATAAACTTTTTCTTGTGTAATATTTTCCCACCAACTATTTTTTAACTTTAATAAGTATTAAAGTTAGTTAAGTAAAAGTGTGATTAAATTTATATTGAAATTGTCACGTCTGAGTTTAAATTTTCATTTATAAATAATATATACGAGAAATAAAATTTTTAGTGTCGTGAAAAGACGGATCGGGTTTGCTTTTAAAGCGCCTCACGCGATAACAAAATCACAAAGAAGTAATTCTCTTTTTATAATAAGCTTACTTTTACCTAGAATGGTAAAATATTACTTTACGTGAACTAATTCCTAACTACTGCTAGAATTTAGTAGTTAATTCTCAACGCAAACATTTTCTAAATGGCTATTTTTATCGAAATGGCTATATTATTTATGATCAAATGAAACTTATTTAAATAAAATAATTGTCTTCGTCTAATGTCTTTAAAAAAATTTTTTTCTTAATTAAATAAAAATAATAGTTTTTCTTAAAGGAATATAACAGTTTCTTTAAAAAAACTCTGTTAAAGAGAATAATAGGTATATTTATTTAATAGATCTTTCGCCTTTAACTTAGGAAGCCTGATGGTCGAGTAGCTACCGCTCTGGCGCTTGTACCACAGGTTTAGGGTTCGAGTCCCGGCGGTGCCATAGATGTCTGTATTTTTCGGAATCAACTTTAAACCGTAGGTCTCGGTCTAATAGGATCGTAGATCGTTGCGTGTTACTCCGCGTCCGTAGCTTCTCTTCAAGCTACACAGCCCCCCCTATGTAAAAATGAGTAGCAGTGGTGCAGCCCTTGTTTGTGGCATAAAGATTAACTGTCTTAAGTATTTGCCAGCCGCATTAGGGAGAAGAGAAAACACTCGTAAAGTGCTAATGTGCTTATGCGAAAACATAATGGTTCGATTTCTACTGTGGGCATGCTTTGCTGTCACTGCTTTAAGAAACAAAAGTGAATATTGATTGAGACGCACTGACATCTCGGGGTTGGCAATTGGGTGAATATATGGGAGTTTTCAATGTTTTCATCCACATCACTCGCGACCATATGGATTTGCTCACAGAAAAGGCTCATTCTAATAGTCAGAAACTGTTCCTAATTTATTACATGAAATGCAAGTCCACATAAAATATATAATTGGTATTTTACGCATTTCTTGTGAAAAAGGTGAGAAGGTTCTTTCGTAGGTGAAGTAGAAAGAGAAAAATTAGTAAGTTCTTGTATTAAAAAATTATGTATTTCAAAAACATCTTATAAAATTAATGACAATTCTGAATTTTCTGTATGGGTTAAAAAAAGATACTTTTTTTTTTTTACTTTTCCGCGGAAAAAGAATGTATCGATTATAGAATTATAAACTGTCGCAAACATTGTATGGCTTCTCGCCGAATAGGATTTAGTCTTGTCGAAAAACAGTTTGAAAAAAAGCATGTATGCCAAGCTGAAAAAGAATAATACAAATCCGTTGTGCATTTTTTAAATAATCTGAATTTAAAATGTAAATTTATCTTAATTTAAATGTTTTTAATAAAAATAAATTGAAATATCATAAACGCTGATCGCAATTGAAGAAAGGAAGAAAATGAAGCATTGTTTGAAATATACAGTGAGCCACAAAATTGAGTACACACCTCTAAAACTTTTATACCTTCCAATTACAAATTAAATATTGATTTAAATAGATAAATTTTTTTATCCTAGATACTTTAACCTCTGCTTTACCATCCTATAATAACACAATTCTATAGTTAACTTATTTATTACGAAAAAGTTAAGCGATTCGAAGAAAAAGATAGAAAACCATGCCACAAAATTGAGTATACACTTCTTATATTTGTAAATTATGCCACCACTTTTTTTAGTTTCAAATTTTCTGTAAAGAGTTTCATGAGTAGCTGCTGCTTATAACACGTGCTATTGCACTTCAACGCTTTTAAATAGTATTTTTTCTTATTAAAAATTCTAAAATGAGCTCTCGTAGAGAAACTACTGAATCTGAGCGTTTATTGGTTGTAAAATGGTCGAAAGAGAGCAAATCTCTTAGAGAAATCGCTTCGTTGATTGGTGTAACTCATGGTTGTGTCCAAAAATACTACAGTAGTATAAAAAACTGGATCTGTGGCCAATATTCTGGAAGAGGACGTAAAGAAATACTGAGTACTACAGCGAAGAGGAAGATCATTCACTCAGTAAAAAAAGAAAGATCAAGGGTGAGTGCCTCTAAACCAGTTTCTTTATCGATGTCCTCGCCAATCGGGAAAAAGAACTCAGTTGAAACAATTCGACATACCCTTCACCAATATGGGGTTTCATGGCCGTACACCAATACGAAAGCCACTCATCAAGTATGTGAATAGACAAAGAGAGAGTGATTTTCGCCACAGAACATCATTTAAAAGCCTATTTTCTTTCTGGAACACTGTAATATTTTCTGATGAAAGTAAAGTTTAATCTTTACGGAAGCGATGGACGATTTAAAATATGGAGAGAAGCTGGGAAAGCACTGGTACCTAAAAACACCATTAAGACAGTCAAGTTCGGAGGTGGATCTGTCCTCGTTTGGGGTTGTATGTCGGCTGGAGGAGTTGGAGAGCTTGCTTTTATTGATGGTATTATGGACAAACATGTATATTTGGGGATTTTAAATGATAATTTGAAAAAAGTGCCAGTAAGTTGGGGCTTGGGTCAAGCTTCATATTCCAGCAGGACAACGACCCCAAGCATACAGCGAAGATTGTGCAGCTATACTTGCTGCACCATTGCAAGAAGCAATTACACACACCAGCCCAGTCTCCAGACCTAAACGTCATCGAAAATTTGTGGTCGAAATTAGAGAAAGCTGTACATGAGCACGAAATCACAAGCAAGGAAGTTCTCAAGAAGGTTCTGAGAGGGAGAATGGGCTAAAAATTTCTGTTGAAACCACTAAAACACTAGTAGAATCTATGTCAGAAGATTACAAGCTGTAATTCAAGCAAAAAGGTATGCAACAAAATATTAATTTGTACGTTAAAAGGAAACTAATAAAAGTGTATACTTATTTTTGTGGTGGTGTTTTCCTCTCGTCTCCGAACTTTTATTTTTTCGTAAAAAATAAATAAACGTAATAATTTATAAGTATAATACGGTAAAGCATAGACTAAAGTATATGAGGTAAAAAAAATTCAATCATCTTAAAGCAATATTTAATTTGTAATTGCAAAAAGTCTCTAAGTTTCTAAGGTGTATACTCAATTTTTGTGACCCACTGTACATTTTAATATTATCATTACTTTTAGTTATGTACAAAATTATGTTGTTGTTTTTTATCCCACTGGGTTGACAGCAATATCAAGAAGTCCATGAACCCGTGAGTCCTGATAAAGGGTAGAAAATGCAGTATCTTTTTCTCCTTGACCTTTCTATCTTTATATATATAATTCTTCTGGGCATGTGTTTGTCACTGAACTCCTTCTGAACAGTTGGATCGATTAAGATCAAATTTTTGTGTGTTTGAGTGGCTGCCTGGATGATTTAGATTCACAACTGGATCCTGTGGTGGCGCTGAAATAGGGTTCATCTGTTCGTGCGTTTGTCACCAAAATCCTTTTAAACGGTTGGACCACTTTCGATGAAATTTTTGCGCGTGTTTGACAAAACAAGGAGAAAGTTTTTATGCTATCCCCTTTGTTGTAAAGGTCTCCACCAGAGTTTGATGCAGTCCATCCACTTCTATACCGTTCAACTCATCTAAATGAAAATGGGTAATAATATGCATTCGAGTATGGGAAAATAGGTTCGCGCCATCCACTTTAGTGTGACTTGACACCAGAGGGTGCTGCAGCATTTCATCTTATAGACCGTTCAAACGACATCCATGAAAATGAGTATGCACATATATTGGAACATGGAGAATGTAGTCGCGATATGCAATTTTCTGCAGGATAGCATATGCCAGATTCAGCTAGTGTAATCATAAAAACGCTATTTGAAATTCCTTTAAATAGTCAGCATTAAAGGTCATTTAGAAAAACCTATGTGCAATTAAACTTATCTAATTATCTTTGATCTCGCCGAACACATTTATTATTCGAACATTGATTGTAACAATTATATCAATGTACAGTGGATACCTTACAAGGTGGAGTCTTCTGTGAAGAAATTCAGAAATTGACTTACAACTGCATGTTTTGTTAAAATAAAAAAAAATCCGACTGTGCATGCGAGATATTCTGCCATAATAGCTAGTAATTCTAATAATAAATATTATAAATCTCAGCGAGAACAAACCTAGCTGAATAACACAAAGTAAACTTGACCATAAGTGAGGTCTAACAACATTTTTCTGTACACAAAACTAAATTTACGCTTGCCTTCAGAAAACTCTACCCACTTATGAATAGAAATTCTACCACGACCAGGGATAACGAAATTCTTCTTTATACTGCTATGCTTCGCCCAATTCTCAAGTATGCTTGTCGGTCTGGTCACCAGCTAAATCCGATTTAAAAACGCTTGAAACTTTACAAAATATCACCATCCAACAAAGGACCTCTGTTAAATGGTTCATGCGCAATTCTTCTATTCACATTCCATGTTTAAAAAAATTGTCCTTAAACACATCTCTATTCAATTTTTTGACATGCTTATTCATCATGAAAATACTGACATCCAGGAGATGGACTCTTACGTTCCCAATGACATTTAAAACGTCAGCGCAAAATTTCTAATTTAATTTTTAAATAGTTTTTCTTTTATTTCATTTGCTTAGGATTGTAAATTAATTTCATTATATTTGTAAATATTCTGGACCATTTTCATTGCTTCAACTGTATTGACCCTGTCCTATCCGGAGATGGAGCCCCAGAATAGCTCTAAAGAATACGTCAACCAAGTGAGGCCTGATTCGTAATAAAAAGTGTTTTTTTAATTCTAATTCACTGCTTTTTCATCATCATAACTGGCTCGACAGCCCGTTGTGGGTCTTGGCCTTCTTTAAAAAGATCCAGCCAGGCTGTTCTCCTCTTGGCTGTGGACCTCAGTTTTTTATTTTAATAATATTAAAATCAGAGTCTAAACAATCAGCCCATCTCTTTTTCGGTCTTCCCCTTGGTCGCTGTCAAAAGGGGTTACATTGAAAACCCTCAAAGCAACTCTGTCACTTTCCATTCTCATGACATGACCGGCCCATCTCATTCTGTTCAGTTTAATAAATTTTAGAATGTCAATATCTGTAAAAGTTTATAAAGTTCAAATTGTATCTTCTTCGCCAATTTCCATTGTCATTGATACCACCAAAAATAGTTCGTAGTACTTTTCTTTTTCAAAGGTACCAACATTTTCTCTTCTCTTGCTGTTAGTGACCATGTTTCAGATGCATATGTAAACACTGAGTACATTATGAGAGTTTTATACAGTAAAATCACTGCTCTTTGGCAAA
>BPLR01017120.1:0-24158 GCA_021605095.1 Caerostris extrusa | reverse complement strand
TGAGAGTTCAAAGTTCAATACACCCCCACGTTGTAAACAGCTCTGTCAAAGACAAGCGACCGTAAGGTGTCGCTATCTGGTGATTACCAGACAAATAAATCCCACATACATATAGACCAGCCGTTGTAATACCGTGTTTTTGTGGTTGTAACATAAAAGGAATTTCAAACCGAATTACGGAAAAATTTCATCTTTTTTCTTAGGTTTTCTGCCAGTAGGTTATGTAGTCGATGAAAAGTGTTGTATTACATATTTGGAAGAAATACGCTCTCAGAGAGTGAATTATAATGAATTTATATTAATCACAATAGGATTTTCGTAAGTACAAAATGTTACATCGTAAAAAAAGTCTTACATTTTTAAAAATTGTATTAATTTTTACACCATTGTATGCCAACATATTGTTAAATGTTTCAGTTCTTTAGTGAAACCGCAAATAGCCTATTATCTTCTTCTTCGTCACCTGTTTCCTTCCACCAGGTACGTTTATGAAAAGCAATTTTTATTAACTAGAATGTTTAATTCATTACTTAAATTCATAATTTCAATTTAATATATTAAAATCTATTAAGAAATATTTTTAGACCCAAAAAGAAATATATTATTAATACAAATTGATCACAAAACAATTTCTATTATATTATAAATGCTGATTTATTTAAACAAACATTGTTTATTCCTGTAAGAATGGCGTTTTGGACATTCATTAACATTGTTTCATGTTAAATCTCTTCTTCTTAATACTGAATGCATACTTTTTGATCATAATCAATGGTAATCAATGTCATCGAAAATTGTATGCAAAAATATTGGATTCTTTCGTCCTATATATTAACATAGATCCTCTTCCTTTATATATATTAACTAAAACTGAAGAGAGCTCCCATTTTCCTTGAATATTTAGCTTTCTTTGTTAATATGACCTTTTTTATTTCAGGAATTTATGCTTTTGAAAACAGCGTAGAACCAGAAAAGCCGTGGCCTAAAGAATCCAAACTGAAAGATATGTTTACTAAAGTAGTTAAAAAATATCCTTCAGTTTCTACCAAGCGATTTTTAGTAGATGAACTGTTAACATTACTGCAGAATGACACAAGGTAATTTTATGTATCAATTAAATGTGAATACTTTTTGATATGAATAATGTATCAAAACTTTAAAAGTTAATAACAGTTTTTAAAAAACCTGCAAATTTGTCAGCATTTCTCCTTAATAACCAATGAGATCAATAAATTGTAATTTCATCTTTAATGCCTAAGAAATCAAATGAGTTTTTAATGTTTGTGTGCATTGAAAAATCCCTTTTTTATAACTATTCAAATATCTAAAGATCTTTATGCATAGGTATCCAGTTGATGATAACATGAAAAGACAAGGGAAAAGTAAATCATCAGCATTCTTAGAAAAACTTAGTGCCATTATTGTTAACATTCCAGAATCAAATTTTCGAAGCAGGTATGTATATTATATTTGCAAATAAAATAATTTTATTGAATTTAAAATAATATTTTATTAAAATCGCGTTATTTTACAGATGTCATACTATTATTTTGATTGATGGATCTGGAAATGTAGACTACGTGGAATATAGCCGAGCTGTAAACTTACAAGAACAAGGTCATAATGAATGGCATACAATTCACCACAAATTTAAATTAGATGTTTAGAATTCAATAAATATATACAAATTTTGTGCAGCAAATACAATTTAATAAAGTTCATAACACATTATTTGAACAGTGCATCAATTAGACCAGCTTTTTAATACTTGCAGGAGGTAGAAAGTTCTTGATAATTGCAGACTTATTAAATTTTTTTGCTGTCACCGTTTCGTTATCCCGAGTAGTGCAATTTTCCTTCATTAATGATGATCATGTATCTATCCTCTATTTCAAAATACCCAAAAGGTGGTTTCCATCAGAAATTTTTAAAAATTATTCTAATTCGATTGTTTAATTAATAGCAATTTTGTTTTAATCCTAATAGGAATGTATCCAATACTATGTGAAAAATGTAGCATGATGTAAAACAACAAATTTTAAAATTTATTATATAAACGAAATGTACAGGACATTTCTTTCTGCGGATTATATAGGAAACACATCTTTCAAAAAAAATTATTAAGCCTTCTTAAATTAATATAGTATCGTCTGAATCTCTTCTTTTGGTTCTGATTGACTACTAACTAAACTCATGTTTGTGAAAATTGCAACACCATGAAGGAATCGCCATAATTGAATGAAATTTAATATACAGTTGAGTGGTAGTGGTACAAATAAATGATTAAATGTTCAAAGCAAACAAACAATAACAAGAGATCGGAATCAGTATTTTGTGAAGGAAGGGAACAGCTTGGGGCTGTAGAACTTCACTGATGTACCGGTTGCTGTTCAGATTGCCCACAATTCTTAGCAATTGAGATCGTCCATGATATCCAATCAATTTTCCATCAATTTTCAATTTAAATTTCCCGGGAATATGGTATTTCAATTTTTTTTTCTTTTTTTTATGTTTTGTGTGAAATTTCACGTCAAAATATTCATTAGAGCTTGAGTTTCGCTTGGTTTTGTGAGATGCTAAAACTGATTCCGGCGATTTTTGAAATGCCTCTTCAGTTGACTGAAAATGGTGTCCCCGGAGTGGTCTTTTGAGTTTAGAGATTAGCCAGAAGTAGCACGAGGCTAAATTAGGTGAATACGGTGGTTGTGGAACGATATGGGTTTCATTTTTGGCGAAAATGTCACGAAGAATCAATGCACTGTGAGCTGGCGCATTCAGTGTTTTCGCTACCAATCAAGATTTGATGCGTTTGAGGCCCAAAACATCTTTTAAAATGGAATTTTGAAATTACAGCATCATCAGCAAGGTTTATAATTGTAAATCGACAGTTTGCAAGCACCAAATCTATAATTTTTTGGATGTGATCTTCATCGGTTAATGTTGGTGGTCGAGCAGAGGGCTCTTCATCCGCAACGCGTTCTCTGCCACCTATGAACTGTTTTTACGACTTCTAAACATTTCTTTCTGATACAGGAATGCTCACCAAATGCCTTCTGAAACATTCTAATCGTCCCCGCAAAGAAAATTTAATACAAGTTCTTGCTCAATTAATTCAGACATTTCAAAAATCGCCGGAATCAGTTTTAGTATCTCACAAAACCAAGCGTAACTCAAGAACTAATGAATATTTTGACGTGAAATTGACAGTATACTTCATATATATTGCTCAAAATACTGCGTACTGTTGAAATAGTTTCTTTAAAGCTTTCAAAATGTTAAAAATAAATTTAGTGATTGATCGAATAAAAATGATAAATATTTAAAACATTCAAATTTACATTTATTTAAAGTTTAAAAGTAAAGGAGCATTTGTTTTGAAAATCATTTTATATCATTGTATCCTCATTACTATATTACTGACCAATATATTATATTTTGTTAAGTTAAAAAAATCCCTCTATACATGTTTGAAAATTAAGTTTAAATTATGTAGAAAGACTTTTGATCATTAGAGGAGTATTGCAAATATTCACGAAAAAAAAAAAAAAAAATTTGAATTGAACGTGCTACAGTATGATGCTGACTACGTTAGCAATTTGATATGAATTGCATATACTGATAAAATTGCATTTAAATGTTTCTGTATTTATTCAATAGAAGAAAAATCGGACATTTAAAAACTGTCAATAAGCGTTGCAAATTTTAATTTTCAATAAATTCCTGAAATTTTTCTAAAGATAATTTTTTTTTATAGATAATTATTTATATCTATGGTTTCTTTTCTGGTTTCTACACTTTTGCGGTTATGAATTGCAATATAATGCGATATATGATGTACTTACTATCCAACTTTTATAGCATAAAAAACGTTTTTTGATGCAAACCTTGCAGGAGAAAATCGATATGTCTTAAATCGGCTTACTCACTCGTACTAATACCACCGACAAGATGTAAGAACATAGTTGTCTTGGAACACTCACTGGCATAAAGGCATCTCTTAAGAGAAGTTAATCGTAAAGTCCCATCAAACAGTCAAATTGAAGATGCTTATACACTTTTTTACAATCTCCAATGAGTCTCGCTGACTGATGGCCAATTGGCTACACTCTGGCATTTGGTACCACAGCCTTCTGGTTCGAATCCTGCCGGCTGTATGGATGTTTGTGAGTAGTTCGAATCCAAGTTGAGCTGTAGGTGCCGGTCTAATTAGCCTAAAGTGCGCGTAAAATGGCCGTAGAGTGACAAACCAATGAGTCTCTTAATTTCTGGTAGCTATGATTGCATCGAAATCCCACTTGAGGAAGACTTCCCCAACCACTGCACAATAAGTAGAACTAATGCTGTGTACAGGTTTGGTAACCCAAATTAATCTTTCATAAAGCGACAAACATTTAATCTTTAACCTAAATAAATGTAACAGTTTTGCAAATAAAACTAACATTCGGACAAATTAAATCAACTTTTTCTTTATATATATATATATATGCAAGCAGTTCTGTGTTTGTGTGTGTATAAATATGTGTGTCCATCGGTCTGCGTGTATGTTTGTAAGTTTATGTACGAGTGCATGTATACCTATGTAAACTCATGTTTGAGAAAATTGCAACACCATGAAGGAATCGTCATAATAGAATGAAATTTAATACACAGTTGAGTGGTAGTGGTACAAATAAATGATTAAATGTTCAAAGCAAACAAACAATAACAAGAGATCGGAATTAGTATTTTGTGTAACCACCACGCGCCCCAATAAGTGCTGCTACACGACGTGGCATGGAGTCAAACAAATTTTGAATGTCTGCCTGAGGAAGAGCGTTCCATATTGTTTGTATGCGCACCCAAAGTTCGTCTGCAGAAGCAACAGGACGAGGATCACGAGCGAGACGCCGACCAACGAAATCGCACACAAGATTAGTCGGCGACATATAAGGGGAATACGCAGGCCAAGGAAGAAGCTGTACCTGCCGCGTTGCAAAGAAGGATTGAACAGTCCTAGCGATATGAGGGCGGGCATTGTCCTGTTGAAATACAGCACCTGGCAAGCTTTGAAGGAAGGGAAAAGCTTGGGGCTGTAGAACTTCACTGATGTACCGGTTGCTGTTCATATTGCCCACAATTCTTAGCAATTGAGATCGTCCATGATATGCTATGGCACCCCAGACCATAACTCCGGGTGTTCGTCCATTGTGGCGTTCGATAATGCACTCCGGAAGGTGGCGTTCCCCGGCATAGCGTCTGACGAATGCGGACATCATGGTACCACAAATTAAAGCGTTATTCGTCAGAAAACACGACATGCTGCCAATCAGCAAGCCAGTCTCTATGCTGAGTGGCCCATTGTAGCCGCAGGCGGCAATGGTTTAGCGTGAGAGGGATCCAGTATAAAGGAGTCCTTGCGCGCAGTCCACGCTGCAGCAGACATCTACGAATTGATGAAGCACACAATGAAACACCTGTAGTTATTGACCACTGTGCTGCCAATTGTCTAGAGGAAGCTGTACGGTCCATCAGTGCCATGTGGACCAGGTGCCTATCATCGCGAGCTGACGTCACATTTCGGAGTCCACTCCCGGATTTCCGAGTTGTTCGACACTCGCCCGTCCACTGCTTCCAAAGACGCATCACTGTGCTGCTGTTACGCTGCAGACGAGCGGCTACTGCACGATAAGACAATCCAGCTTCACGAAGGCCGCTGATTCTTCCCCGTTCAAACTCTGTAAGTTCTTCAAATCTCGCTCTCTTTTTTCGAAAAGGCATAAGTAACGATTGAACTAACGTTTACCACCAGCATAAAACCATCGATAACCATACATGCCTCGCTACAGCCGTCTATTTATTCGGATCCATCCGCCATTCAGAGGGCGCTGCTCAGCATACGCATGCGCCACGGATTTGAAATTCTAATCATTTGCATATCATGCGCTAATTTGCATTTCCTGAAAATTTCAGCTCACTCGCATAAGTCTTTCATGGTGTTGCAATTTTCACAAACATGAGTTTATTTTACGATCTTCGGCATTCGCATATTGTAAGGCTTACTGAGAACCAATATAATTAGCGTTTAAGCATACACACAAAATCAAATTTTGATTTTTTTTTTCAGTGTATTAAAATACAAAATTACACGGTATGTTAAATCAAACTAGTTCTAAAAAGCACTTTTCTATTACAATTATTTTAAACAATTTTGCATAATATGTTAAGGATGAGATTGTTATTATAAATTTTACAAATATTAAAAATATTATAGTTCTAAAATATGTCACTTATACAGTAACATCTGATTTAAGAATGTTCGGAACAACCGTTGTGCTGATTTATCGTGCGTCAATATATTTTTTAAGAAAGATATCAATGATAAACCAACTACACCAAAATTTTATCTATTAGCACGTACACGTATGTGCAAATGTACCATATAATTATCTAACGAATGCGAGAAGTTTTGTATCGCCATTTTGTAGCAAACCCCGAATCCTTACAAAAAAAAAAAAAAAAAAATACGAAAGCAATTGCTCTCTTCGATGCCATCTTGTTAAGAGGTTACTCTTGTTAGCTGTTCATAAAAGGTTTCATAGTGATAGGGTTTCATTGTAAAATTGTAAATAGTTTCATGTAAATGTTATTTTACTCAACTTCTTTTATCGTAATGGGTCTATATAATCCTATTACCTTACAAAAATATTACATTTTTAAAAACGAAAGACAAAAAAAAAAAAAAATCTTCTCGCTGTTTTTGGCACAATAATTATGGATTAAATTTACTTTCAATCAATATTGCTATTTAACATTACCAGATTTTATGTGCGTGTTAGAACCATGTTTATCATCATTAGTACGTAAACCTAGAAGAGTTGCCAAACCAACCTCTCTGTTTGATTTCCCAATAGTATTATTTCCTCTGTAACATTTACATGATATGGCACAATAGTATTCAGAAAATAGGCAAGAAGACAAATTTCTTGACAAGAAATTAATTGCTGAGGTAATTCAGCTTAATGAGAGACTGGCGGCCATTAGTACTAAATTGGGATGGACTTTATGTGGAGAATCAAAATAACTAAATGTTCAAAATTTAGAGGGTGCCCAGTCCATGTTAATAACTAATCTCCCTGTTCAAAATATGAAAGTTTCTGATATGTGGGATTTGGATAGAATTGGTATTGCAGATGAATTGCAAATCTTTTCCAAAACGGTAGAAGATCAGTTAGTTCAGGAACAATTTTTGAAGGGGCTTAGTAGATGCGAAGATGGTAGATATTGCGTAAGTTTACCGTGGGTTCAAAAATTTCCTCCAAACATTGCCTCTAATCGGCATATAGCAGAAAAAAAAGGCTATTTGCAACTACACGAAAATTAAAGAAATTGGATAACTTTGACGTGTATGATAAGTTATTTAATGAGTGGTTGTCGGAAGATGTTGTGGAAATAATCCCAGAATCGGAAAAGAGTGCAAAGGAACATTATTTATCACACCATCCAGTTTTCAAAGTAGGTTGTTTAACTATCAAAATTAGGCCCGTTTTTGATACCTCGTTCAAATCAGATAATTCGCTTTCGCTAAATGATTGTTTGACAAAAGGTCCAAATATCGTAGAAGAAATTCTTGCGATCATAATGCGGTTTAGGGAAAAGGCGATTGGCTTAACGTCCGATATTAAGCCCTACCAGCCATAAGCCTTCTGGAGATCCTGTACTCACCCTGACAACTGAAAACAGATCCAGATATTGAAGATTGCTTAAACCATCTAAGAAATAATGTTTAAGACTGTAAATAGAAAGACTATTATTTCTTTGAATTAGTATTTAAAACTGTAATTCTCCTGATATAACATTTATACACTGTAATTTTATTTAGTTTTTAATATTTTGTTTTTATGTCTTTATATTTAGACCAGCAGTGTTAAATTTAATTTTAATTTCTAATATTGATAGCTGCATACCAATAGTGAAATAGTTACTTGTAGGAAAATTTAGAGTTTAATTTTGGCTCCCGCCTAAATTAAAGATGGGAGTATGTTGATAACTTGTAATTCTTCTGAAGTGTTCAGGCAAGGTATATGACTTCTTCTTTGATAGAGAAACGAGTTGCAGAGGACGCCACCTTCAGGTCCTACGGTGTGGCCTGTCGATGATGCAATCAAAAAGATAAGAGGTACTTTCGACTTGGCGTGGGAGAAGCGAAATGCGTTGTCCCTGTTTACAATTTTTGCTGCGATTACAATTTGCGGTCCCATTTTTTGCTGCGATGATCGATTTACAAGATTACATTTTTATTTGCTGTTTTACTTGCTGTTTACCTGCTATGTGTGCCTATTCACAGATAGGGATATTTCTTTTTAAAGTATGGGAAAATTTAGCTGCATCACAATTTTAGTAAATGAAAAATTTATTGTGTTTAATATGATTATTTCTCTGTAAATATTTGTAATTAGTTCTGTTTTGTGTTCCAATATAAATCTTGTAAATATTCTAAATTTAAGTGTAAGCATTGTGTTTAAGAGTTCCTTCAAAGTAAAATTAATTAGTTTGTTTTGGTGTTAATTTCGTATTTTTTAATTGTGTTTTATTAATGTTTAAATTAGTGACGACGCTTTTCTTGAATCAGCTTTGAGAAGAACAGCACTCAGGTACGAACTACCCATTTATGTGCGTTTTCGTACAATAATCGGTCACAAATGAATGCGAGTATTTGTGCCTGCCGCTAAAATTGGCATTTCAAACTGCGTACCATAATTAAAGTGTGTAAAAATTGTACTTAGATAATTTGGCTGTTATTTGTTTTGCAGGTCTGTGTTAATTACTTTTTCTTGTTATAAAATGTTTGAGACAAGGCTTTTGTAATTCCTTCCAATTTAAAATTATATAATTTTAAAAAATCCGTTACAATAGGATTTCTGGTTAAAAACTGGGCAATTAAAAGGAAATAAAAACAGTGCAGCCACAACAAATTGTGATAAAATAGCCTCTAGTTTATTTTCCGAAACGGAAGAGCATTTACTTGTTAAGAAGTATAAATGATCAGAAGCCAATAAAAAAAAAAAAATCGAAAATATATTGAAAACTATTCAGTATTTCGGTTTTCTTGTACAGGAAATAAATAAAAATTTAATAGATTATGTGTTGTATGCGGAAAAGGTGTTAGTAACACTAGTTTAAATTCAGCCAAACTAAAAAAAAAAACAATATTTGGAATTGAATCATCCATATCTACATAATAAATCTATTGAATACTTTCAACGTAAGAAGGAAAATCTAATAAGTAAAAAAAAATAATAAATAAATAAAGAGTTTTCTAAACACATGTTTTTCATTAAGGAAGCATCTCTTGAGGCTTCCTTTTTAATTTATTATCCAATCCCTAGGGAAGGCGAAGCATAAACAATTGCTGAAAAAATAATAAAACCATGTCTTATAAATGTAATTTCTTGCAAACTTGGGGATAATTTCATTAAATACCTTAATATCATAGCAATTTCTCATACTACAGTGCCATGGCATGTAAAATAAATGGCATAATTCTGTGAACATAAACTTTTGTATCGATTAAATTATTCTTCGCATCATTTTATGTTACAATTAGATCAATCTACAGATGTTGTTGGTTTAGCTATTTTGCCTTGTATTGATTCGTTATGTCAAGAATATATTCTTTTTGTAAACCATTTGTAAGAAGAACTTCTGGCGAAGAAAATTTTCAACATTAATTCTTACATTCAAGAACATGAACCAAGCTGAAATTTATGTTCGCATATTTGCGCTGACAGTGCAAATTCATTATCAGACCGAGAAAAAGGAGCTATATCACGAATTATTGCAATAGCTCCACATACATATTGAGCATTTTCTACATCTTCATCGTCAGCAGCTAGTAGCAAAAAGAACGTCAAAAACATTAAAGCACATTTTATAAGAAGCAGTACAGATAATTAATTTTCTAAAAAAGAATTAAATTGAAGATGATTTAGTTTATCATGCGATGAATTCTCTCTCATATAAAACCTTGTTCTTTCATATTGAAGTGCAATGTTCATCGTGAGGTGAAATTTTAAATCGATTTTTTTTAAATTATAGGATGGAATTAGAATCTTTTTAAATGATCGAAACCATAAATATGATCAAAATTTAAGCGATGAAATATGTTTATATCTATTGTCATATTCTGTAGATATGCTTGTAACTTTAAATGAATTTAATAAATCTCTTCAAGGCCTTAAAGTTAATATTATCAAGCTGAAAGATAAAATAAATCCTCTAATTTTAAAATTAGATTTGTGAGAATCTTATGTGAAAAATAATAAGAAGCAATGTTTTTAAAAGGTAAGTAATTTTGTAATCGAAAATGGAATATCTTTGAATAACGATGTTAAAGACGGGGGCATATTTTACAATTAAAACCCACTACTATAGACTACTTTCATCAACAAAAATTTCCCATAATTTGAATAAAATTCCATTTCAAAATGTCAATAAAAATTAGAATTTATTACTGATAGAACACGAACAACTGGTTGAACTAACAACAGATTCTATGCCAAAATACAGATACGAACGAGAAGATCTTCATGATTTTTGGTTACAATTTTAAGTCGCATATACTAAAATTTCTGCGAAAACTGTAAAAGCCTCAATGGCCTTCGTGACATCATACTTATGCAAAAAATTATTTTCAACATATGCCGGGGAAAAAAAAAACAAAATACGAAATAAATTAGATGTCGAACAAGAAAACCGTTTAACGACAAAACCCGCCTTTAAAGTCTTGTGCAAAACCTTTTGTGCTTTTGGCTGCTTTACGTACATTTTAACAAATGGCAGTCTAGCGTTTCGATTTGTTTTGCTGAATTAGAGCTTTCTCCAAGTTATTCTGCCATGATAGTTGTGTTTTCTTAAAACATTTCTGAGAGTTTCAGGATTTACAGATATCTGGAACCTACTTTTACATTTCAGAGTCAATTATACTCCTCTAATCGAGCAGTTTTGTTTGAAAGTGGTGCAAGACCATTTTTTTGCATTCATTATTATTATTAACTAAATGTCATCTGCTATGAGCTATTTATCTACAAACAGTTAAAAAAATCCTTCAAAATCATCATTTTGTCAGCATTTAATGAAATTACTAGCATAATTATTTTGAAAGTAGTGTAAGTCCACTTTTAGCAAAGAACATTTAATTCAAAAATCATGCTACATAATTTTTCTACTTCATTTTATGTGTGTGGTAACATTGCTAATGACATAAAAGTTTTCGTTCGTTAACTGGAATTTTGTTGTTCGCTCCTGAATCATCGTCAGTGGAGGACTTCATAGCTAAAATTGGAAAAAAGCTACTAATAGTGTGTTGTGTTTGTTCACTATATTTAATGCTGTATAAAACTTCATTTGATGAAATTGAGGAGTTTGAAACTCTAGATTTTTACCCCAGACGAGAAAGACCACGAAAATATGAAAATTTAATACTAGCACCTTTATATCATCATCAGCCCATCACCTGAGAAAAATTCGAAGATCCTATTAATTTGAAACTTTCAATTGAGTAAGAGTCAACCGAATTACAGTGTATAAATTCTGACGTTGTTACTTAATGCAATGGATATGCAAATTAATTCAATGTAAAATTTCCTATAACATAATATAATAAATTAAAATGATTTTTTTTAAAGCAATTTGTTGTGAAACAGATTTAGATTCTTTAATTTTATATATTACTGTATAAATACTTAAATATATGGTATTGTGATGCTACCAACAACAAATAAAATTTTTTAAACAATTGGATGTGTAATGAGAGTAATGTTTTAGTTACATAAATATTCGACTATTCTTAGATCAGGATAAAAATTAAATTCAAATCGAGGACTTACTATTCAATTTCAATTAGTCTGTTATTCTCTCATATTTCTCTTCCTACATTTTTTTTTTTTTTAACTTATAAATACATTAAACTTATTTTGAATTCCGAGCACCAAAAAAAGAAGAAAAAATATCTATTCGGAACAGTTTTACTTTTTAAATATTAGCAGCTCAGAGTTGCTATTTTGAAAGTTCCGTTTCGTAATGCGATTAATAGTTTTTAGGACTTATAATTAACAGTTAAAACTTAGTATTGATATTTTCTTTAATGAACAATATTATCAATACGTCGTATTTTACAGATTGACGAAGTTTACATTGTGTAAAAAATTACAATTTTAATAAATATATTAAAATATTAAAAAACACAGCAAAATAACCTTCCTTCAATGTAAAAGTATTTATGATTTACATTTTTCTTAGAAAATAAATAAAAAAATTATTGTTATTCATATAACACAAATAAAGAAATATGTCAATAAGTAATAACATGAGTTGTATTATATTGCTTCTATTAAATACAGAGAGAGAAAAAAAATGAATTATTAGAATTAGAAAACAAAAGAAACTCTTACCGTTTTTAAATATTTTTGAAAAAAAAAAATTGTTACCCCAACATTGCCTGAAGAATTGTTTTTAAAATTAAACATTGAACGCCAGTGGGAAAGGAGGGAATAAGGTTGATTGTAATTGGCCTAAGTTATATAATAAGCGTTTATTTTATTTTTAGTTACACAAGGACAAATATCAAAAAGGTAATAAATAAAAAGAAAGGTGGGACGCTGATAGGTGTGCTGCCAGATATACGAAAGGATCGGTTACAGTATTGAATTTTAGGAGCATTATTGAACCATGTAAATACAAAGTTATACTAATGCAATATTGGCAATATTTCAAAAGATGTAAACACGAGTAAGATTTTATTCTAAGACTTTAGATCATCAGATATTATTGATAATATATAAGCAGAAAGTTTCAGCGAGAAAAAAAAGGAAAAATCAACTTTTATCTCCAATTTAAAAAAATGCTGAGGGAATTTTCGAAAAAAAAAAAATTGGACAATTTTGAATAACTGATCATTTATCCTAATTTAATAAAATAAAAACATATGTGCAAAAATTTCAAAATACTGAACTAAATGATTCGAAAAACTATTTGTAAAGAATTCTTTGGTGCCGACAAGTATATAAGTCGATTTTCTAGTGATTTCCCACAGAACTCTCGCACATCCGAATTTTGTTTTCGGCAGCTCTCTAAGTAGTCTCACTGTCGAGGGGTTATAGGCTACTTTTCTGAAGACGTTTGACTACAGTAAACATTCTTTTCCATCGTCTTTCATAAGCAGTTGCTGATCTCAGTCTCTCGTCACCTGCATCCATTGGCATCGTTTTTCTTGAAAGACTACAAACGTTTCTAATTAGTCATGTACAGTTGTCCACTTCAAACTATGTTATTCATATAGAACGCCTATCTTCTGCATGAGTCCTACTTACATCAATAATAATTCGTGCTTAAATTTTACACTCTTAAGTGAGAACACAAAGAATAAAACGCATAGTAAATACGAAACAAAAGAGAATTAATCAGAAAATTATAAAGAATAATTAAGAGTGAGTACATCGCTCAAGAAAAATAAAAAAGGCTTAATTAGTGAAACTCGTTACAAAAGCAACCAATATGACAAAGGAAGGACGGCCGGGAGATCAATCCTCATCACACATGTAAACTATTTGTCATTATAAATGACAACAGATGGCGCCACAAAACAAGAGACTCTTCCATAACTCCCTCCTCCTGTAACTCCATATAAGGCTATTGTCTTATACGGGGATTCAAATGTAAGAGCAAGGGATGCTGATGGCGGGGCGGTTGCTCGAATAAGTATTTTGGAATGTGAATAATTATTTTATATATATATCAACTGAAAGTGTGTTAATTTATGAGAACAGAAAAAGAAGCTATCAAGTTTTATCAGAAGTGGGATTTAGGATCTACAATCTGACATGAATAACGTTTTGAGCAGTAAAAGGAAAAAAAAAGGTAATGATTTCCTTTCTACGTTGAAGTTTAAAGTATAAATATTTTTAAGTATTGAATATTTTTTCAAGTTGATATATATGTTTAAAGTAATTCTCAAGTATTAAAGTGTTTCTTAATTATTAAAGTGTTTCTCAAGTATTAAAGTTTCTCAAGTATTAAAAGTATACTCAAGTTTTTATAAAAAAAAAAAGTATAAGCATCAAAATGTCGTTCCATGGAAAAGGTCGTAGAAGTGATCCTATAGAATTAGAACAGAACTGGTGTAACGCTTCCACCGGAAGCTGTCAAAGTTAATATTAAAAGATTAATAACAAGTAGTGAAAATTATGACGAAGGATTTGTTAAAAATAAGTTTTCGAAAGAATAATTGAGGAAAGAATTAAAAGAGAGGAAAATGAAAAGCAAAGAACTTTTGAATTGGAAAAATTAAAACTGCAAAACGAAAATAAAGTTATGTACCAAACGTCAACTGAATATGATACTAATGCTCCGGAAGAAAACAAACTCAGTTGATTTAAGAAATCTCATGCAGAGATTTAATCCGAAGGAAGGAGATATAACGTCATTCTTAATTTTATTTGAAATGCAGGCAAAGCGAGTGGGTATAGAGGAAAACGATTTTGTATTCCATTCATTAGATTGCTACCCTTTGAAATTACCCAACTAATCGCTAGAGAATCTGAAGAACAAGCTAATGAATATGTATTTGTTAAGAATCTACTGTTAAAGAGATTTAAATTAAGCCGAGAAATATTTCGCCAGAAATTTATCAATCCTACTAGGGATTCTAAAGGTTCGTGGACAGATTTCGTTTTCGAAATAAGTAATTATTTTAACGAATGGTTGAAAGGATTAAAAATTAATGATTTCGATTCCTTAAAGGAATTAATTATAACAGATCAGTTGAAAAAACGGGTTCCAAATTTTATGCGAGAACATTTTATTGATACATGGCCTAAACATGTAAATCCGAAGGAGTTGGCAGGGATATTAGACGAGTGAAACTAGGAAAATAATAAATATTGGCATAAATTTCGTAAAGGTGAAAACAGAACAAATAAATAATGGGTTAATTATTTTGAAAGAAAAAATGAAAAAAAAAAAATTTAATTCTTCGTTCAAAAAAAAAATGAAGGTAAAACTATTATACCAATTATTAATCTTGGATGTAAGGAAAATTTTAAAAAGAAAATCAGAACGTTGGAAATGTAGAATTAGTGGAGGAGGTAAATTCGGAACCAGATTTAAATGATTTTAATTTGATTAATGATAGTTCTGCAGTAGAGATATTAAATGTTAGTACAGATAATGTAGAGCGAAATCCTATAAGCTTAGAACAAATAAAAAATAATATATACTTAACTGAACAACAACAGAAAAACACTGTTGATTTGTTAAATGAGTATAGAGATTGTTTTGCATTAAGCATATCGGAGTTAGGACGTATAGGTCTAATAGAAATGGATATTAAAGATGTTGAGGGTTCAAAGCCTGTATGTATGAAACCGTATAAAACAAATGCAGCCGAAAGAAAAGCAATTAAAGAAATCTTTAATGAATGGAAAGAACATGGTATTGTGTAAGAAACACGTTCACCATATTCAAGCCCTGTTCTTTTAGTGCGTAAGAAAGCTGGTGAAAATCGATTAGTTATTGACTACAGAAAACTAAATAATCCGACGATCAAAGATACATTTCCTGTTCCCGAAATTGATGATCTTTTAGAACAACTTTTTTTTTAGATGATTGCAGTCTGTTTACGTATCTCGATTTGGCTCATGGGTATCTACAAATCCAGCCAAATTAAAAATTGCATTTATCACCCCAGATGAAACTGGACTATTTGAAAGAAGGATATTTGGATTAACCTGCAGAATTTCATCGGTTAATGTACCATACTTTAGGTTGCCTATACAGCCAAGAGGTTTTATGTTATCTCGACGACATCCTTGTACATGCCAAAACTTGGGAAGAAATGATTAAAAAATTATGTAAGGTATTCGAAGCTTTACGAGATGCTAAGTCAACATTAAAATTGTCTAAATGTAGTTTGCAAAAGATGAACTAGAATTTTCAGGCTTCATTATTAATAAGAATGGGATTAAAGCAGGTTCAAGAAAGGCAGAAGTAATATCTAAATTTCCATTACAGACAACTTAGTAGAATTTTTAACGCATGAAATTAGACGCATTCTCGGCTTAACAAGTTTTTTTATGAGATTTATTCAAAATTATGCTATAAATGCAAAATCTCTAATTGAACTAACTAAGTAGAACGAAGATTTTAAATGGGGAGAAAAACAAGAACAATCTTTTAATTTTTTTAGCCAGAAGCTAAAACTCAAGTTCATGCTGATACAAGTGCGGAAGGTATCCCTGGAATGCTACTTTAAGTTTGAAGTGGCACCTAGTTTACTGCATTAGCAAGAAAACGACTGAAGCCGAAAAGAATTATCATTGAAGTAAATTTGAGCTAATGACTATTGTATGGACAATAGAACGATTGAGAAAATTTTTTTATTGGGAATAAATTTTACATTCGTGACTGACTGTCAATTACATGAGTGACATGTCAATTACATGAGACATGTCAATTACATGAGACAGTTATTTACATGAGTGCCAAAAAATCATGTAATCCTCAGATAGCACGATGGAGTATACTTATTCAAGAATATGATTTTGAAGTTCGCCACAAACCATTCTTAAAAATGACGCAAAAAGTCGAGCTCTCGTTTCAGAATCGGAAGATACTATTTAACAAACCTAAAAGAAAATAAATTTGCCTAACACTAAGTGGAGATGAACAAATTTTGATCATTCTATATGCTGATAAAGGTTTAAGAAAATTAATTGACATTTTTAAGAAGGAAGAGCATGAAAGAACATCTGAAGAAAAGCAACAAATTGTTAATTCTGCCTTCAAAAGAAAAGGAATATATAGGAGAATAAAAAAAAAAAAAACTTCTGTATGTGATTCCAAAAAATATGAGTAGGATTGGGATTTACGAATAAATGAAACAGAAAGAAATTTGAAAAATACTGTCAACAAAACTACAAACAAAACGCCATTTGAAATTCTTGATGGTTATTCACCCAGATTTATTGACGAAGTCCTTCGAAGAGTTGCAGATGAAAGTGTTGATGAGTGGACTGATCTAAAAGTGGTTCAACAAGAATCGCGCAGTTTGATAAAAAAGAAACAAGATAAAATGAAGGAGTACTACGACTAGAAAAAATGCCGAACAATTACTTTTGAACTGGAAGAAATAGTAGTTGTTCGACGTGCAGCAAAATCAACAGGGGAACCTACCAAAACTCAAGCAAAATATAGAATAATAGAGCTAATTGTGACTGAGGTCCTCCCCAACGATACTTACAGCTGGAAGAAAAGAAACGAGGCTGATTCTACATCACAACAGCACACGTGAGTCAACTCAAGCCATGACGACTTTCATAAAGAGGATTGTGACTCGGATGATGAGGAACCCCAAGCATCTTCTAGTGTTTCTCCAGATAATCCATGTAACGACTAGTGAATGGGGCATCAATAACTGTAAACATTGTTCCTGAGTCTTTTGAATGAACTTTAATTTGTTTTAATCTGAACTTTTTAGAAACTCATCTGGACAATAATCATTGAACTTATTCATGTAACATAGAATAACATAGAATTATTACATGTTTTATGTGCTGTATATATCTATATATTATGTTTATTTTTGTATATAGTAATTGTAATTAACTAAGCAATTGTTAAAAGTTGTTCAAAAAGATTATAAAGTCCCCCTTACCCCCCTTTCCCAAAAAAAAAAAAGCCGATCTCAGAAACAAAGTTTTATTTAATTTTCATACATATATTTATATTTTTTTTTTTTTCATTTCTTTATAATTTTTGTCATATCCTTTTATTTTTCTAACAAATAAAAAGGAGTAAAAAAGCAAACAAAATGAAACCTAACATATTTCTAGTCGATAAAAGATAATTAAGGTGCACATCAAAGCAGAGTAGCGAAAAGAGCTGTGTTCAGATTGGAACCTTACATTACCTTGATGTATAGTTCTAAGGTCGATTCTAGTTACTTTAAGAGGGGGAGGGAGGGCGAGAACTTTGACATTGGAAGAATCGATTTAGTTTAAAACCATATCGATTAGATCTACCAAAATTCCAAGAGGAGTGAAAAGTATAAAGCTGAAAGTAAGAGGCATGATGAGGTGATATTCATTGTAAGCAGTAAGCAAAGCAGTAAGTGGCCAAGGTCTGTCAGGATGTTCAAAGTAAAAGTAGATTAATAGGGCTTTTTTAAATAAAAAGAGAGCGCTTTTAAAACTAAGTAAAAATAAAAAGCAGAGAAGAACACACCACAGAATGAAGTTTCAAGTGCTAGAAAGGAATACTAAAGGAACAGGTCAGCCGAACCGACGCTCCTGAAAATTGAGCCAGTTCGTTCAGTGTACTTGCAAATTATGTAAGTTGGGCGTTTAGCATTCCCCAACAGAGAAATCGTATTTCGTTGATTACGAATTTCCTCGTTCAGGATACAGTTAAGGTTTGCATAAAAAATTTTCTAAGCTTGAGCATACAACTTTGAACAGAAGAGGGGGGCAAGACTATGACGAATGTCATCATTTCTAAATACCAAGGTTTGGTTTGTCGCTCTACGGTCAACTTGTGCACACTTTAGGCTAAACAGACCGGGACCTACAGTTTAACGTGGATTCCGAACCACCCACAAACATCCATGCCACCGCCAGGATTCGAACCTAGAGTCTTTGGCACCAAAGGCCAGAGCGCTAGCCACTTGGCCACCAGGCCGCTAAAATACCAAGGTGATTTTTGTAATCATGCGAAAAAGTTTATTTTCAAGAGTTCTAATGTAATTAGTGTGGTACCTTGCAGCAGAACCTCAAACCGGACTCTCGCATGAGTCATGACGGGACGCATATAGTACCTGTAGATTAGTAATTTATCATTACACGAGGGGGCATTTCTATTAATGAAAGGATAAAGCATGCGAAGACAGGTTAAATTTGTTTTTAACTTGATTAATGTGGTTAGTATAGTTAATTTACTATAAAAAATACTTTTGACCATCATCATCATTTAAGTGCACGGAGTGCCTTGTCATTTTATGACCTTTACTCCAGAGTTGCACACAGTAAAGTCCATTGAAGAGAGAAACACATTAATATTATGGAAATTAAAAAAAAAAGGAATAAGTGATCATGGTCTGCCCAGATTATATAAAAATTACAAGTACAAAGTTAAAGAAAAATAAGAAATGCAAAATCAAAAACAATGCGAAAAAGAGAGAATACTAAAAAATACTACGAATAATATATACAAACAACAAATAATATACAAATAAAAGACACGAAAAAATATACAAAAAGAATAGTAACAGATGGAAACTACTACAAAGTAGAGTAATTGCTGCGAGAAATGATGACAAAGATCTAGGTCTGGTGCAAATAATGCAGAGACACCGTGGGCGTTTAACGTTTCCCACGTAATGAGAAATCGTATCTTGGAAGATTACGAATTTCATCATTTGGAATAAAGTTTAGATTTGCGTAAAAAAATTTTGTCGCAAGTTTCAGCATAAAATTTGAATAGTAGGGAGGGCTGAACAACGACGGATGTCATCATTTCTAAAGTACCATGGAGAGCTTGTGATCATCCTAAGGATCTTATTTTCAAAACGTTTAATAAAGTTAATGTGGTACCTTGCAGCAGTACCCCCAAACCGGGCAAGCGTAAGTTATTACGGGCCGCAAATAGTACATATAAATAATTAGTTTATTTTCTAAGGAAAGAGGTGAGTTTTTTATTAATAAATGGATAAACATGCGGATGCAGTTGTTAGCTTTTCTTGTAATGTGACTCAAATTATTAGTATAGGTTAGTTTATTATCAAGATAAACTCCCAGATATTTAGCATTAGTAGACCAGTTGATTAATTAATTAAAGAGACAAATGTTAGGAGTCGTAATTCTTCTCTCGTGAAGAAAGCACAGCTTCCTTTTTAATCTACGTTGATTTTGATACGCCATCTAGTAAGCCAAGCTTCAAGATGAGTGAAGTAGGTCATGAAGTTTTTGTTGAATGTCTCTGTGAGTGTTTTACCAGAGGTGATGACTGCTGTATCAAAAGCGTAAATTCCTAGCGATATACTATGTCTCTGGCCATACCCCAGTAGAAGATGTTGAGGCCGAGCTCCGAGCACTTCAGTTCCAAATTATTAAATGTGCTCAGATGTCAAAAATTTAGGACCAGGAGCCAATGCCCCTTTTCTATGTACAGCTTGCCCTTTCCTCATCATAGAGGAAATCTATAACTTATCAACTCTTCTCGGCCTGAGAGTCCATGTTGAAAGTTATAAGGGTCAACCGGCCCTTCGGTCTGTTGGAATTACCAAGGATTCTTCCATTCTTCGGAAGTTTGCCGGCTTCCAACTAGATGTGTTAGATGTGCTGGCCCACATAGAGAAAAGCAATATACTCTTTCTTTAGATCAGCCACTGAAGTAAAGCTAACTGCAATGGAGCTCATGCCGCGAACTGGCGCGGATGCCCCAAAATGCCCAAACCCAGTCAAAAATCTGGGTCTAAAAAATTCTAAAATAATTAAAAATAACAATAAAAACCGCTATGCCACCTAAATCCAAAGTAAATAATACTACCAGGACACAGCCAACGTTCACTAGCCGTCCGGTTAATGAAAGTAGAACTTTCTCCGAAGATCTCCGCAAGGCGAACGAGGGCAAGCAGGCTAGATACGCCCCTCAGCCAATCATGGCCCAGGAGGAGCCCTTGCCTCGTGCTAATCCAAATCAGCCTGCACCTGCGGGGACTGAAAGAGTTGTTCTTACAGCTCTGAATGTTCACTGTCGGAGATATTTCAGTGTCTGATGGACTTAGCTAACGATAACCCATCCCACAGTCATATTATACTGCAGGCATTTGGCTAGCAAAAGACAAAATTCGGAACTCGTAAAATAAATTCGACATGAGTTTTCACCTCTTTGCGGCGTACACTCATGTTATTTCTACTAGTGAGTTTCACTAATTCGTACCAAAATTCACACGAGGTTAGGAAGTTCTTAGATGAGCAGAACCTTGATGTATTTTTGGTTCAGGGAACAAAACTGTCTCTGGTTAAAACCCTTTGATCGCAAATTACAGGTTCTATCACACAGATAGAGCCAACCAAAAATCCTGCACTAGTAAGTGGCGGCACAGGCATTTATATTAAAAAAATATTAACCATCACCATATTCCAACTCCGCAACTTGATTTTATAGATGCAACCATTATTGAAATATAAAATTAATTATTTTCCAGCTGTCATCAAAATTATTTCTGCATACATTAAACCTAACGCTCCAGGTGGTTTCCCGGTGGAGGACTTCAAACAGCTAAAAATGGGAAAACCGAAACATCGCTGGCGATTTTAACGCTCTTCACTCCTCTTGGAACTTTGGACATTCTAATAGATATGGTTTTTACATTGAATCGTTTTATCCAAAGTCAAAGGGGAATGAAAGTTGTTCCCCCCATTAAAGTTACTAGAATTGACCTTTTAGAAATAATCATCGAGGTAATGTGCTCGATCTTGCATTTTTTAAATATATCCCCTTTAATTATGATATTGAGGTGCTAACAGATTTAGATTCTGATCACCTCCCCCGTTGTTCTATCTTTAGATACCAGCCCTGAATCACTGAAAGTTCCGTGTCAATTAAATACCAATTGGGAGAACTTCAGGCATGTGATGGAATAAAGGCCTTCCTAGTTTTATTTTAAGATCAGCCGCTGATGCAGAAAATAGAATACAAGAACTAAATGAAATCTACGTCACATGCCTGCAGGAAAGTTCTGCCCCCAAATTTAAACCTCCACCGATAAGATTTCCAATAGAGATAAAAATTTAATCAAGCAAGGAATAATTTCCGCCGGAAATGGCAAAGGACCAGAGATCCGAATTCCTTCGTAATTATTACCGCACTCTTGACGAAGTCAAGAGTGCAATCACTGTCTTTACACAGCAAAGCTGTCAAAACGACATAGAGGCCCTGACGCCTGAGTCAACATCACTTTGGAAGAAATGTTCCCATCTATGCAGACAATATCACAACATTCCGCCCTCGCAGGGTGTCAACGGCCGAGCAGCTTATTCCCGAAGATAAAGCGGAACTGCTCTCGCAGACAGTCTCAAAATCCCAATTTAAACTTAACACGATGTTGAAGATAAAAATTTCTTCGAACACGCCAACTCTACAGACACAGACTTCTTACAACAATTACATACTAATGACTTAGATTCAATAACTCCAAGGAAGTCTGTGATATTATCAGAAAGTTTAAAAATAAACAAAACCCCTGGTCTGGACCTTATTAATAATCGCATGTTAAAGTCCACTCCTATTAAATTTATTCTGTATATTACCATTCTTTTTAACTTTCTACTTAGGATCTGTCATTTCCCAGCTTTTGCTGGAAGGCTGCCGTAGTATGCCCCATTCTAAGTCAAATGCTAATTTGGCTTACCCTCAAAATTACCGTCCTATCTCACTACTTAGTAGCTTGAGCAAAATATTCGAATCTGCGTTACTTAAACGCCTGAATCAGCATTGCGATCTTCACGACTTAATTATTCCTGAACAATTTGGTTTCAGAAGGCAATTAAACCTGTCACCAATTACTTAGGTTGACAGAGCTGATTCATGACGGTTTTAACGAACGCAAATCTACGGGAATATTATTTCTGGACGTGCCAAAGCCTTTGACAAAATTTGGCATAATGGCTTATTATTCAAGCTCGCATGCGACTTGATTTTCTCCCCAAATCCTTAAGATTCTTTGCTCTTACCTGCAAACCCGAGTTTTCTTAGTTAGAGTAGGTGGAGTTACTCATCACCCAGACCAATAGAAGGGGAGTTCCTCAGGGGTCGCTATTGGCGCCCGCCTTGTTCAATATTTTGCTACATAAACGACATTCCAAGGGATTTCAGACGAACCTATTTTGTTATGCTGATGACACAGCAATTGCTACACAAAACAAACCTCTACGACAAGAGCACAAAAGGATGACTGATGCATCCAAGATCTTGACCACCCAGGCAAACCTGCTATTTGATGCTGGGCATATGAAAAAGAAATGTTCATGGAGATCCACCGGCAATGGCAGGACTCTGATCGTTAACTGAAGGAGACAGAGCGCCAGGTAAGTAAACTTGGTTTTTGTCCCCTGATAAATTGTGCCAGGCACAGTAGTGCCAAAGTAAATTTAAAAAAAATTAAAAGAGAACTGATAACAGTTCCAGTAATGAGGATGGCTTTCAACTACCCTCTAAAAGACACACTGCAAGAGTCAGTGTGAAAAATTGATGACAAAGCCAAGGCTTTTAATTTAGAGAATAAGTTCTCTAATCTTAATGTTGACGAGAGCACTGCCGGAGTTGACATTATAACTCAAGAACCCAAACTTTCACCCATAATAGTGAAATATGCTAATAATCTGAAAGTTAAAATTGCCGACATTAGCTTAAATTTAAAGATGATATCAGAATCAAAAAATAGCAGGGGAACATTTAAAGATCTTCCGCAAGGACATAGATAATCATAGGGCCATCACGAGATATCTTAATGAATCAAAATTGAGTACTTCGTGATTACTCCCAAAAGCCAGTGGCCGCTAAAAGCTGTCTTAAAAGGAATTCCCATGACTATACTGTTGAGGAAATTGCAGAGGGGCTGAGAGACGCTGGGCTCAAGTCGACAACGTTAGCAACTAACCAACCTCAAAACTAAAGCGCCTATCTCGGTGTGGCAAATCGTCTATAAAAAGTGCGATGAAAACGCCAAAATATATGAGGTAAAGCGCCTTCTTCACTTCCAAATACGAGTGGAAAGTTTAATAGAAAAGTCAGGTGCCACTCAATGCTTTGCTGCAATTTTCCACCATGCAGCAAATAACTGCAGTTATAAAAAAGATGTTTAAAATGCGGGGGCGATCACTATATTAGTGATTGTCCCAATAAGAAAAGGCTTGAAAATCCGCGCAGCATTAATTTCCAGCAGACAGGGCACCTCGCCGCATGGAGAGGATGTCCTAAATTTTCTAAACGCGCCTCCCGACCAATAGTATTAAAGATAGCTCCAAAAAGGTCGTTCACCGCGAAAAACATAATCGAGGGCGTCTCATTTGCAAGTTTATTGCAGGGGACCCCGAAATAAACCCAACAGTGCTCTCCACTACCGAAAA
>BPLR01017119.1:0-63157 GCA_021605095.1 Caerostris extrusa | reverse complement strand
GCCGGGCGTATTGCTGGCCTGACCTCATGACCAACATCGGGAGACTCTGCGTATTCCAAAATAAACACCTGGCTGCGATTGCCGACGCACCATGGTTCGTTCGTCGGCAGATTATTCATTAAGTGATATTCCTAATTATATAATCAAAATTTCAAAGAATTTTCTTGAAAAAATGTCCTCAGATTAGCAATGGGAGTTAAACTGTCGACTGCCAACCTATCACCCTGGGAAAAGTTCCCAAACACGGGCAATAAGAGTGTTTTCCTAAAGTTAAGAAACACCATGGCTGTTACTCTGGAACAAGGCAAGCGAGTTCAGGTAATGGTGAGCTTTGCTCATTGGAGAAGTTATCTCAATGCGTATCTGATTACTTTTGGCTTAAAACTAAATGTAAATTAATTTTAAGAACTGGCGCAGAGCCCTGTTCCTTTCTTATCCCCTTTTATATGTTGTGCTTCTTAAATTGTATCCCTCCGACCAGTACTGTTAGGTTGCTTCCAGCAATTCCCTTTGATAGATATAAAAATTATAAAAATAAAATAAAAAAATTATAAAATAAAAACCAAACAAAATTATGTGCCTGAAAACCATTGAAAACCAAATAAAACTATAAGATTAAAAATACAGTAGCCATCTGTAACCTGTGGCTGGGTCGAGTTTGTTTCCAGAGGAAGCATGGCTCTGTTAGTCATGAGCCTTCTCTAACAGACTGCAAGCTGGTGGCTGAGTTGTTTCATGCTCTTTGTCGAACCGGTCGCTAATTGTACCGAATTTTTTAAACTAACTTAAATTCTTTATTTTTTTATCTCTTACTTTTAAATAGATTTTTTTTGAGTAACACATTAAATTTTGTATCCTTTAATCTTAATATTTTACCAACATTAAGGCCACTAGAATTTAAACTTATTTACAAGATATGAGCTTCGTTTCCATCGCAGTGCCGTTATATAACATTATACTGGCCGACCGTGAAATGAGCTGTCCATTCAGCCGATATCGACGCAAATTCGCTTGTTGGCATTGAACAGCCTGTGCCATTTAGAAGTGATTGTGCTCTATCACTCACTTTCAGTATTACATATCCAAATATTATTCACGACTAACACACCTGATATCTTAGTTCCACGGTTGGTCAAGGTTTTGTGATTTCTTGCGCCGGCAACAAATGCCGCCACTTTCACCCCCACTCCCAAGGCGCCCGAATACGTTTGTTGTAAGCCCGCTTCAGCAGATGCTGCCAGCTTGACAGCCTCATAACACAGCGCATCCATTTTTCAACTAAGCTGCTTCACCAAAATGTTATACCACATATAATAAGGGTCAGTCAGCGAATATGTCTGTTATATTAACTAAAAATCATATGAATTTAAGAAATTACCTAGTACTGCATAAATAAATGTTTTTGATAAAAAAAAAAAATTAATTCATTTTTTGTAAGAAAAACATATCTATTTCATTGCATCAGTTTGGCTTTGATATCATTATAGATACTACTATATTTAAGACAATACTTGTTATTTAAATTCAATAATAAACCATTATTTAAGACAATACTTATTAAGACAATTACTTATTATCACCAGTCATTTTCATTAAACAATAAAACAAATTAATAGAAGGAAGAGCCAGTTAGAAAATTTTAAACTTACTAGCAATGTAATTCTGTGCCTTAAAAATAAAAAACAAAGAGCAAACACTTCCACGGCATTAAGAAAAGCCTGATGTTCTGTCGCCAATGCGCATTCTGGGCTCTCTTTCATAGCCGATTCGGTGTTATCAAGTACTAAATGCCAACTTCTTCACCCGGTGGTTCTGGATTTCATGCGTCGAATAGTGCCTCGTCTCTGCAGATGAAAAGCCAGTCCACTTTTGTTAACTCTTCCAATCCCCCCGTGTGGGGGCCTCTTTCTCCCCACTCCACAAAGCCTTGCTTTTAATTGGATCGTATTTCAGAGACTAGTATCACTGTGGGGTCGGTTTCAATGTGTGGCTCGTTATTTGTGCTGAGGAGCTTACAAATACAGAGGGCCTTTGTTGGCACTCCTCTCGCCTATCACAACAGCTCCTTTAATTTTTTTTAGGTAAGCTGAAATTTCGTTTGGTTGCACTAGTTTTGTCAATATTAGCTTGAAATGAAGCCTGGTCATCTTTCAAAATAATTAATTTTCTTCAAAACAAATAATTTTCAGCCCAGCTTGTCTGCCTTCTCAAAGTAGATCAGCCACTGCTGTGATACCTGCCATAAGTAAAATTTAAACATTTTGCCGTGTTCTTTCTAACTCAGGTGATGTTTTTTACTTGTGGTATTTATTTCATTCAGCTATCATAAGCAAAAATGTTTCTGCCTTTTGGAAGCCATCGTGACTTATTGAAGAAGCCGAGTTCATTTCCGTTTAAGAATTTAAACCGACGATGGTAGAAAGCGCTGTGCTTTTGGTCAAATTTGATCTCAACTACTCGGCCGGAATTGCACACAAAGCAAGACATGTAAAGTGAAACGTGGGAGCCTTCTGTGTTTGTTTTTACTTGAAATGTGCCCCCTATTTTCCCTGCCAGCATTTCTGGCTCATTTCATTGAAATGATTTGTTTAAATCGATCCGACGCTCGCATGCAGTACTGTTATTCTCCGGCCAGGTGATTCCTCCTCTCTGCTTGTCCCGAGCAGGCAATCCTTTGCCTTTGATCTGGGAAATACAGGCCCGACAAAAAAGGGTCTTGTCAAAGACCATCTATGCCATGATATAATAAAAGCTGACATTTCCACTGCAAATGTACATTTGAAGATTGCAGCCTTAGCTATTCTACTCTCCTGCAGCCAGCTTAGTGATAATCTTTGATTTTTTCAAGATTTCCTGGTTTGTTTTTTTGTCACGAAACAGTTCTTCAGATTCGCCAATACTGGGTTATTTTTGGGTCTTTTTTTTTTTTGATAAAATAAAGGAATAGCTTATGCATGGAACTACAGCCCACACCTGTGAGCCGACACAGAGCAGCGACTCCGGGGTCACCAGTAAACAGGGTAGTGGCCGCCCGACAGGGCTCGGCAAATGGGCCTGGGAAGATTACAACACACGTGATTTTGCTGTGGTTAGTTACAACAGCAGGGAGGGATAAGTGACGCTCTGTTTCTAAAATAAGTGAAGTTTGTTGGTCATACGCAGTAATTTTTCCAAATTCTATCAATGTGCCACGTGGTATCTGCATATCACAACCAGTAATGGCTGAATTATATACAAGAAAAGGCTGTAGTGGTATGTCGCTCTGGGCCCAAAGCAATATTTTCACTCAACAAAGGGGCGCTCGTAAAACTATTGAACACTGTGCACATGCTTGGATATGGTCATGAATTTTAGTGTCTCAACGTGATATATTTTCGTGTGATAACAGAAATATTTTTAGGCGTTATTTATGGTTTCAAAGTTTCGTGTTGTTTGCGATTTGCTCATGGTTGTGAATTTCAAAATTTGCGAGTTTTATTATTCAATAAATTCAACAATCGACAGCTTGTCAGAAGATATTTCAATTTCTAGCATGGCGATACTATGTTATGTAAATTAAATTGCTAAAAATATTTCATACCAATTTCCAAAATGCATCTTGGGCAATGAGTTTTTTGGGTTCAAAATGCATGAAGAAATATTGTGATAAGTGGAAGGCGTATAAAGCAATCACAAACATTTTGTACTGTTCGTGGCTGTTATTTACCAATCATAGCGGCTCATAAGCCTCAACGCAGGCCTGTTAGACAAGGGAAAATTGCCATAATAAAATGCCGAAAGATAAGGAAAAAGAAAATTGCTGCCTCGATATATATAATTTTTAGTGGTGGGTTAACATTGTGTTTTCGACAAGAATGAATAGATATTGTTAGCGACAGATGACAGCGAGCGTGGGCGACAGCCACGGCTCAGCAACCACTCCCATCTTCCGAGCGAAGAAAGTAGAGGGGAAACAGTGGACACCAGGAGGCAGGCACAACAGCGGCTTTCACGCCAGAAAGAAACCCGACACAGCCGTGGCTGGGTTTTTCGTGAGGTGCTCATGAACTTCCTTTTCATAGAAAGGTTCCCATGGTCATGGTACCTGGATGCAAACATGTACGGAGCCAGCCAGGCGCAAAGCCAGCCGTGCGGTACAGCCACTGCCTAAACCAATTGAAAGTTCATTATGGTGTGAATTCATAGTTACTAAAAATGAATGGGAAGGCTTTGAGATTATCCGACCTGAAGCGATGGAGCACCGTGATGGCGGTGCTGAGATTTCAGCCTGGGCGTAACAGGAATTAGAACTTACGGAGCGAACGAAAATAGCACCCTACTACTTGAGAAGTTATCTGAAGAAGAACGATACGTGAAAATGCATAATAACTGCATCAAGAAGTTAGACACACAGTTGCTGCAGCGTAGCGGTCGTATATACCCGATGATGACGACCTAAAGTTGAGCTGAAGAAATGATCCCGCTGCAATGAGCTTGCCTCACGTCATCTGCAAAACAGGAAATACAAAGCTGCTCATTTTACACCTAGAGATGACTCACAAACCAACATTTAAGCTTGGAGACCTCAAAAATTGTTTGACCAAACCCAAAAGTAGACGAATGAGGGTACTCAGCCACTTTAAAATGTCTCATCAGCCAACTGAAAATTCGAACTGGCTTGGTGTAAATTTGGACAAATTCTGAAAGTGGCTCATCAGCCAGGGGTGAGATCACATTTCGATCAGCTATCAGGTGGCAACTAGCAGAAATTTCCTAATGAACATTTTGTGATAACGCCTAAATATTACTGTCTTTTAAAGGTCGTCAAGGCCTTCTACATTAAAACTTCTGATGGAGTCAAAGATGAGTTGTACACCCAGCTTACCATTGACATAACCCATTATAAAGACCTAAAACCAAGCAGCCTCTGCCGTTGGGGAGCATGAACATTTTTTGATTGTTGTAAGTTGGAGTAGTTTAATTGTTTATCATCTTCCAGTTTTTTAAATGTAAAAATTATTGGGTCACAATAACTGTAATGCACTAGTGTTTTAAATGTGGTGATCACCTGTAAAAATGGTTATCGTAATCGCCAGATCATGCTTAGGGAGCTACTTCAAAGATCACTATCCTGGTCAGAGGCCAGGCTGTTTGTCCCAAGAATCTTCCTGCTCAAATGCAGTTTTAGTAATAACACAGAATGTTGAATCTGTTAAGATATTGTTTTTATTCATCAATAAGATGTAATCTGTATTATATAAGTAAATCATGTACAAGGATTTATTCATCTGTATATAGCCTCATCATGTATCATCATTTCTTTCTTGTGTTGCATTAATAAACATGTTTTATAACCAAAGAAGTCACGTTTTTCAGTCACAACAAAAAAGGGAAATAAATTCTTTCATTAATATAACAGCATTTTGTAATAAGTTGAGATCTTGAATGCCAGGTAGTGAACTTGGTTGGTTTTGATTTACAAAAGTTGAAGGAGGTACAGCTGCAGTTGCGTTTACGTTGTTTTTAAGCATGGAAGCAAAACTGATGTTTGGTGTAACTTGTCTAGGAGGAATAACTTTGGGATAGGTAGCCTGTCTGTTAGAGTTAGTATTTATCTTTGGAAATTTGGGGCAGCTCCTCCAAGCTACTAAGTGTCCTGTAGCGTTGCAATTAATGCATTTTGGCACCTCAAGCTTCCCTTCAATTGGACACCCTTATGGGAGTGTTCTTCACCACATTTAAGACACCTAGGTTTAAACCCACAGTTATTAGCATTGTGATGGAAATTTTTACATTTAAAACATTGGAGGGTCATTGGTCGTAAGTTAAATTTCTCAACTTTTACAGTAAAGTATAGCAATCGTTCTAATTTAAAAATGTTCATGCTTTTGTTCTCCTAGCAAGGGTAATCTGCCAGATTGGTAGAGGCTGCTTGGTTTTAGGTCTTTGTAATTGGGTTACCTTGTCAACAGAGTAACCTAGATTAATTAACTCATCTTTTATTTCATTATCAAGAGTTTTAATGTAGAGGCCTTTGATAACGACCTTTAAAGGACGTTGATATTTAGGCGTTATCACAAAAATATTCGATAGAATTTTCTGCTAGATATCTAGTTATAGCCCCAGCTGATTTTCGTCCAAGGGAAACATCTTGATCATCTCACCCGCAATTTTGATGGTAACTTTAAAAAAATTTGTCAAAAATTCTCAAGCATAGTTTTCAGATTTTCAGTTGGCTTGACCATAATGGGTGGTATTTTTTTAACTACAGGGGTGGTATCAGAGTCGTGCCCCTCCTGTGCATCTACTTTGAGTTTGTCAAACGAATTTTTGGTCTCAACTAAATGTTGAGGATTTTTAGCATAAGTAACCTTAGCAATAAGCTTTTTGGAGGGAATAGTAAAACCGTCATCATCATGTTCATGATTGTTAAGATGGGCAGCATTGCGCTTAATTTGAGAGTTAAAGTTGTTAATTTTATGTTTTTTAAAAGATGGCAATGGGCAAAGCTCAAGTTTGCTTACCTCCCTCATTGCAAGCTGGAGATCATCATGGGGTTTCTTCAGCTCTTTAAGGTCGTCATCATCGGGAGAATATCCAGTCAGCGCTGCAGCACATGCATCGTAGAGATTCTGAGCAATGTCCTTCTTCTTGGTCACAGTTGATATGCGTGCACATCGTTCTTCTTCAGATAGCTTTTCGTGAAATATAGGCGAGGCCAGCAGCTCCGAGGGTGTTGACGCACTCGTTGTATCCGTAAGTTCTGGATTACTCGCTCCTGGTGCACTTGCCCGAACGGAGTAGTCGATCGTCTCAGCAAGCTACATTCTTCTCCACCACTCATCCTCCGCGGTCTCCATCGCTCCAGGTCCAAAGTCAGGTCTAACTCCAAGCTCAATATCGCAAAATCCTTCCGATTTCACACCGTTGTTTTTTTTAAATAGCCCTTCAACTTCCTGTCTCGAATTCACACCACCAATGAACTCCAAAAATCTACAACGAATACAAGTTTAAATCAATTCTATTTTAGCTACCACTACGAGAAACAACTTTTCTTGTATATAACCCAACCATTACACTGTTTGCATCAAGATTATATTTCATAGGAACATTTCTATAGTATGATTAGAGGTTCACTCACCGAACCTCGCAGAAAACCCAACCACGATGATGTGATCGGAGGTTTCTTTCTGAGCGTGAAGCCGGCTGTTGTGGGTACCTATCCTGGTGTCCGCGGCCTTTGATGATCGCACTCTAAGCTTTCTTAGCTCGGAGATGGAAGAGGGTCGATCTGAGTGGTTCCATAAGCAACGAGCAGAATCTAAATCACTACACATACCGTTCAGCAATATTATAATCGCTAATATAATATCTATTCGGTTCTTGTCGAAATTTTTAATGTTATTACCACTAAAATTATGTATAATGTTATCGGGGCCTTAATTTTTCTTTTCCTTTAACTCTTTCAACGTTTATTATAACAATTTTTTTATATCTAACAATTTTTTTTGACGAACTATGAATTATATGATTAAATAAATGTTTCATACATTTTTTTTGAACAATTATTAAATAATTTTGTGGTTAATATGTATATTATCCCATCCGACTATTTATTTTTAATGTTTCTTCATGGCATTTTAATTTAAAGAACTCATTTTCTTCTAAGATGCATTTTGGAATTGGGTGTAAAGTATATTTTTTGTAATTTGGTTTACATGTATAGGGTATCGCCATTATAAGAAGAGGGTAGCGCCATCTGTTGGAGAAAATATCTTCTGATAAACATTGTCGGTTGATTACATTAGAGGCGAATTTATTGAATAATAAAACAAATTTTACGAAATTCTGGCCTAAAAATATTGAATTAAACGAACAAATCGCAAACAACGGGAAGAAACGAGAAATACATAAATAACGCCCTAAAAGTATTTCTGTTATCACACGAAATATATCACGTTGGAACTAAAATTCTGTTATGATTTATCAAAATGTACAGTGTTCAATAGTTTTACGAACGCCCCACTTTCCCTATAATTTGTGTTAAATTGAAAATAATGAGGACTTAACGAATTTAAATCAATTCTATTTTAGCTACCACTACGAGAAATAACTTTTCTTGTATATAACTCAACCATTACACTGGTTGGGTGATTAGTAGCTGCAAGGTACCACATTAATTTTATTAATAGAATTGAAAATAAATTACTTCGTATGATAACAAACTCTCCTTGGTACTTTAGAAATGATGACATTCGCCACAGCTTATCCCTCCCTGCTATTCAAAATTTTATGCTTAAACTTGCGAAAAATTTTTACGTAAATCTTGATTTTATTCCCAATGATGAAATTTGTAATCTTCCTAGATACGATTTCATTTTGCCGGAAAACGCTAAACGCCCTCGGGCGACACTGCACAATTTGCAATTGACCTAGACCAGGGGTCGGCAACCTGCGGCTCGCGAGCCGCATGCGGCTCTTTGGATGTGAAACTGCGGCTCTTTAGTTCCATACGCAAATATTATTTATTTTATCAAAAAAAAAAAAAAAAAAAATTTAAAAATCGTTCTGAATCGATTAACGAGAAATCTGAAGAACTGTTTCGTGATTTCAAAAACAAACCAGAAATCTTGAAAAAAATCAAAGAGTTGCCACTATCCGCTAAAACAGTACAAGATAGAATAGCTAAAATATCTTCAAATGTAACATATTTGCAGGTGGAAAATATTCAACTTTCTTCTGCCTTATCACTGGCTATAGATGAGTCTTGCGACATAAAAGACACGGCACAAGTTGCCTTTTTTTGTCAGGTATATGTCTTCCCAAGGTCCAAAAGAAGAACTTCTAGGATTGCTACCACTCTCGGGACAAACTAGAGGGGAAGATATAGCGAATGCCGTGCAAAAATGCCTTGAAGACAATCAGATCGATTTAAATAAAATCGTTTCAATAGGAATTGATGGAGCCAGAAGTATGACAGGAAAAAAAATAAAGGGGCAACAACGATTCTTCAGAGCAAAATAAACCACGAAATTCTTACGTTTCACTGCATAATACACCAAGAAGCGCTTTGTGCCCAAACATTTCCGGCCGAAATAGTTGAGGTCATGAATTTGGTAATCAAGATTGTTAAAAGCATCTTGTCAAAAGCACTCTACCATCGTCAGTTTAAAGAATTCTTAAACGAAATGGAGACTCAGTATTCCGACCTCCTTCTTCACAATAAAGTGCGATGGCTTTCCAAAGGTAAGGTGTTGAAACGTTTTGCTATGTGCTTGAATGAAATAAATACATTCCTAAATAAAAAAGGCTTTAATCACCCTGAGTTAGAGAACGGCAAATGGTTGCAAAAATTTTACTTTATGGCGGATATCACAGCGAAATTAAATGAGCTGAATCTAAAACTGCAAGGAAAGGGAAACCCAGACTAAGTTTGGGTAGAAGAATTGGTTTGTTTTGAAGAAAATTAATTATTTTTGCAGAAGATATTCAGAGCGGTATATTACTTCATTTTCAATTTCTAAAGCAATATTGTGATAAAACTAGTGCAACTGTTGACGCGAGGTACTTCAGCACACTTATAAAAAAAAATTAAAGATGAATTTGCTGATAGATTTGAGAAATTCAAAACCAACAAAACCACTCTAGTATTCATAGTAAATCCTCTCAACACAAATAGTAACGAAATCCACATTGAGCCATTTGGAATTGATACTGGATCTCTAGAAATGCAATTGATCAATTTAAAAAGTAAAGCTTTGTGGAGTGGAAAATTTACAGAGTTGAAAAGCAAGTTGGAAGAGTTGAAGGTCCAGAAATGTATGTGCAACGCAACAAAAGTGGACAACTTTAAAAGAAATGCCGCGAGTTGAGGCATTTATATTCGACGCATGGAATAGTCTTCCAGATTGCTACAGTGAGGTGAAGAAGTTGGCATTTGGAGTGCTGACTAACTTCGGATCGACATATTCGTGCGAGCAAGCTTTCTCTTGCATGGATATAATTAAAAGTAAAGTAAGAAGTCAACTAACAAATGAAAATTTAGAATCGTGTTTGAAACTTACAGCAACAAGTTATGAGCCAAATTTATCCAAACTTTCTAAAACCATGCAAAGCCAATGCTCCCATTGAATTTGTTTGTTCAAATGTATGTTATTGTTTTTTTTTTTTTAAGTACAAATTACATTGCTTAGTAAAGTTTAAATTTTCTACTTGAATAACCATGCAAAGCCATCGCTCACATTGAATTTGTTTGTTCAATTGTTTGTTATTGAAGTACAAGTTAGTGTTGTAAGTAAATGTTTAATTGTTTTAAATAATAAGTAATTGTCTTAATAAGTATTGTCTTAAATAATAGTTTATTAATTAGTTTTAAATAATAAGTATTGTCTTAAATAATAAGTAATTATCTAATAATGAATAAATAGAATGATATAATGAATAAATAGATATGTTTTCTTATAAATAAATAGATTAGTTTTTTTTTTATCAAAAAATTTATTTATGCAAGTACTAGGTGGGCTAGTATTATTAAATCGGCACTACTAGTATTAAATCCATATGATTTTTAGTTAGCCCTAACCTTCAAAAGACACGTGTATAAATTTGACAGCTGTTGCACTATTAATATATGAGTTATAGCATTTTTAGTGAAGCAACTTTAGTTAGTTTGAAAAAATGGATAAAAATGAATTTCATGTGTTAATAAAGTATCGCTTTTTGGCGAAAAAAATACTACTGAAGCCAAGGCTTGGCTTAATAAACATTATTCGGACGCCCCAAGTGGGGGATGCAGTAGACGCCCCAAAGAGGCTGTTACCGACGAAAACATCAAAGAAGTCCTCAAAACAATTTCTGATAACCGTAAAGTGAAGTTGATTGAGATAGCTAAGACCCTAAAGATATCAAAGGAACGTGTTGGACAAATCGTGAATGAATATTTGGATATGTAAAAGCTCTGTTCAAAGTGGGTGTCGCGGGAGCTCACAATCGACCGAAAACAACAACAAATTGATGATTCTAAGCAGTGTTTGGAGCTGTTAATCTTAATAAACCCGAATTTTTGCGTCGATATGTGACAATGGATGAAACATGGCTCCATCATTTCACACCGGTGTCCAATCGACAGTCAGCCGAGTAGACTGCACGTGATGAACACTAAAAATGTTATACTGGCAACTGGCTGGCGTACCGATTACGGAGTACCAACAGGGGAAATACCCCACAACCTCCTCATCTTAATTAATAAATAAGTTTAGAATTCTAATGGCTGCTTAATTAATGTTAGTAAAAAATATTAAGATTAAAGTTTCTAAAAATTTAATGTATGGTACTCAAAAAAAAAAAAAAAAATACTATTTATAAAAAAGTAAGATAAAAAAAAAAAGAATTTAAAAGTTAAGTTTTAAATTCGGTACAATTAGGGACCAGTTGTCGATGCCGTAGACTATTACAAAACGTAAACAAACTCCCAACCCTTTGCTTACTAGTCACTGATTGGAAATCATGCTGAACTGTGGGAGCCAATAGGAGCATCTGAAAGGTAAAATGATTAAAACAAGGTCCCCACAAAAAAAAAGACCCATCACAGAACCTGTGATTGTTTTTTTTGATTTTATAATTTTTATTTGATTTTCAATTTTATAATTTTTCTTTGGTTTTCAATTTTATAATTTTTATTTTTATAATTTTTATTTTTATTTTTATAATTTTTATCTAATCCTTTTATTTTCCTTACAAAAAAAAAAGGGTAAAAAAGCGAACGAAAAAAAAAAAAAACCTAACTTAGTTACTAGTCGGAAAGTCATGAATGAAATTTAAAGCACAACGTAGCAATAAAAAAAGGGAATAGAAAAGGAACAGAGTTCTGATCTGAACCCTCAACCTCGCGGTCAAAGATCCGAATCTTTACCTCTGCGCCAGTTCGTTAAAATTAAATTTACAATTAGTTTTTAAGCCAAAAGTAATCGTCAGATACGCATTGAGATAACTTCTCAATGAGCAAGGCTCACCCCATTACCTGAACTCGCTTGCGCTTGTTCAGAGTAACAGCCATGGTGTTTCTTAACTTTAGGAAAACACTCATAGGAGACGTCGTAGACTGCCCGTGGTCTTTTTGAGAGCTTTTCACCCCAGGGTGATAGGTTGGCAGTCGACGGATTAACTCATTACTAATCTGAGGACATTTTTCAAGAAAATTCTTTGAAATTTTGATTATATAATTAGGAATAGGTTCGACGTCTAGATCTCTATGGATGATCTTACGACGAACGAACCATGGTGCGTCAGCAATCATAGCCAGGTGTTTATTTTGAAAAACCTGGAGTCTCTTTATATTTGTCAATGAGGTAGAGGCCCAGATAGGACTACCATAAACCAGGATAGGTCTAATGATAGACTTGTAGAGCAGAAGCTTGTGTTTGATCGCAAGCCTACTCTTTCGAGAAATTAGGCAGTGGAGTTTAATACTCGCACCAGTTGCTTTAGCAACTGTATTCTTAATATGGGAATTGAATGATAATTTTGGGTCTAGAAACAACCCCAGGTATCTATATTCAGTTACCCAGGGGACGGGCTGGCCAAAAAGAGTGATACTCCCTAATGGAGAAAACGCGATCTTCCGAGTAAATAGCATACAGGCAGATTTCGTGGCATTAACTTTAATTTTCCAGGTGGTTAACCATTTTTCTAAATTATAAACTGAATATTGAAGGTCTTTAACAGCAAGCTGAGGTGATTTGTTCTGTGTGGCTATCGCCGTATCATCAGCATAGCAAAAAACAGAGGGTTTGAGCATCTCTCGGAATGTCATTGATATAAATATTGAAAAGGGCGGGCGCTAGGAGCGACCCTTGAGGAACTCCCCTTCTATTGGTCTGGTTGAGGAAGTAACTCCACCTACTCTAACTAAGAAATCTCGGGCTTGTAGGTAAGAGCAAAGAATCTTAACAATTTGGGGTGAAAAATCAAGTCGCATGAGCTTGAATAATAAGCCATTATGCCAAATTTTATCAAAGGCTTTGGCTACGTCCAAAAATAATATTCCCGTAGATTTGCGTTCGTTAAAGCCGTCGTGAATCAGCTCTGTCAACCTAAGTAATTGGTGACAGGTTCCTAATTGCCTTCTGAAACCAAATTGTTCAGGAATGATTAAGTCATGGAGATCGCAATGCTGATTCAGGCGTTTAAGTAACGCAGATTCGAATATTTTGCTCAAGCTACTAAGTAGTGAGATAGGACGGTAATTATGAGGGTAAGCCAAATTAGCATTTGGCTTAGGAATGGGGCATACTACGGCAGTCTTCCAGCAAGCTGGGAAATGACAGATCCTAAGTAGAAAGTTAAAAAGAATGGTAATATACAGAATAAATTTAATAGGAGTGGACTTTAACATGCGATTATTAATAAGATCCAGACCAGGGGTTTTGTTGTTCTTGAACTTTCTGATAATTTCACAGACTTCTTTTGGAGTAATTAAATCTAAATTATTGACATGTGGTCTTTGTAAGAAATCTGTGACTGTAGAGTTGGCGTGTTCGAAGAAATTTCTATCTTCAACATCGTGATTGAGTTCAAATTGAGATTTGAGACTGTCTGCGAGCAGTTCCGCTTTGTCTTCTGGGGAATAAGCTGCTCGGCCGTTGGCACCCTGCAAGGGCGGAATGTTGTGATATTGTTTGCGTAGGAGGGAACATTTCTTCCAAAGTGATGTTGACTCAGGCGTCAGGGCCTCTATGTCGTCTTGCCAGCGTTGCTGTGTAAAGACAGTAATGGCTTCTCTAATATCAATTAGAGAGCGGTAATATTGTCGTAGGAACTCAGGATCTCTCGTCCTTTGCCACCTACGACGGTAATAATTTCTGAGCTTGATTTGGTCTTTAATATGCTGTGGGAATCTAATCGGTGGAGGTTTGAATTTAGGGGTAGAACTTTCCTGCAGACATGTGACGTAGATATTACTTAGTTCTTCTATTCTCTCATCAGCATCTGCTTTGGTATTTAATTTAAAGCTTGGGAGTTTTTACTATCCATCACATGTCTGAAGTTCTCCCAATTAGTATTTAATTGATTAGGAACTTTCAGTGATTCAGGGCTGGTATCAAGGGTTAAGATAACGGGGAGGTGGTCAGAATCTAAATCTGTAAGCACCTCAATATCATAATTAAAGGGGATAAATTTAAAGAAAGCAAGATCGAGTACATTACCTCGATGATTATTATTTCTAATGTCAGTTCTAGTAACTTTAAGGGGGGAACAACTTTCACGCCCCTTTGACTTTGGAGGAAACGATTTAGGTTAAACCCATATCTGTTTGAATGTCCAAAGTTCCAAGAGGAGTGAAGAGCGTTGAAATCACCAGCGAGAATCACATTGTTTCCCATTTTTAGCAGTTTATTAAAGTCCTCCACCGGGAAACCACCTGGAAGGCTAGGCTTAACATAGTGGAAACAATTTTTAATTGGAGGATAATTACTAATTTTAATTTCAATAACAGTAGCATCGATGTGATCAAGATTAGGAGTAGGAAGGCTATGATGGTTAATACTATTTTTGATGTAGATACCTGTTCCGCCACTTACTCGGGTAGGATGCTGGTTGGGTCTATCAGTACGATAGAACCGGTAATTAGCGATCAAAGGGTTATAACCAGGAGGCAATTTTGTCTCCTGAACCAAAAATACATCAAGATTCTGCTCTGCTAGGAACTCCCTAACCTCGTGAATTTTGGAACGTAACGAATTAGCGTTCCAGAAACCAATTGAAAGAGACCCAGACCCGAAGAGAGTTAAGCCGTGAGGAACTGACTTTCTGAAAGGACATTAGTATACGCCTCAAAGAGGTGATACGTCATGTCGAATCTGTTTTGACAATTCCTCATTTTGTCTTTTGCTAGCCCAAATGCTCGCAATATTATTTGACCGTGAGATGGATTGTCTCTTACGAGATCCATCAAACACTGAAAAATCTCCGTCAACGAACACTCCGAAGAGGCCGTGACGGGTGCGGAGCTATTTGTGGTAGCAGCAGGCAGCGGCTCCCTAACTATGATTGGCTGGGGGGCGGGGCCTACCGACTTTTCTTCGTTCCCCTGGCGGAGAATTTGGGAAAAAGCCATAGCAGGCTGAACATTCCGACTGGTAAAGGTCGCTGGCTGCGTCCTGGTGGAAACCTTTTGTATAGGTTTGGATGAGGTGGTAGGTTTAATATTTTTAGAATTTACTTGTTTTTCGCTCCAGATTTTTGAGCGGGCTTAGGCATACCGGGGGCATCCGCGCCAGTTCGCGGCATGTGCTCCTCCACAATTTGCACATTTGAGTGGCTGGTCCAACGGTAAGGTACATTCCTTAGCCCTGTGGGGGCCAGCACACTTGACACAACGTGTTGGAAGACGGCATACTTCCGACGAGTGGAAGTAGCCCTGACAATTCCAACAAACAGATGGGCCCGGTTGCCCTCTGTAGCTCTCAACACTGACTCTGAGACCGAGGAGAGTAGAGAGGCTGTATATCTCCTCTGTTTTCGAGGATGGAGATAACTTGGGCATAAAGTAGGGGCATAGGTTCCCTGGTACGAAATTTGACATCCGAGCTAGTTTAATCAGGGGGAATTCCATAGCTCGGAGTTCGGTCTCTATATCCTCAACGGGGTATGACCAGGAGACCTCGGATCACGACTTTAATAGGTCGGTCCTTTTGTAACATCAAAGACTTGAAAGGCGTCCCGTCGCTTTCAAGAATTTGAGCCAGATTCCTATATTCAGTCTCATTGTCGACCGTAATTCGTAAGAATTGGCCAGACAATTTGGCCTGGATACTGGGAATCTGCACGCTCAGTTGATTCAAAGTATTCCACCACTTGCCCTTCGCGGACACAAAGAATGGTGGGATTCTGTTTACCCTCTTAAATTGTGGAGGAGCCACTGTTTGGTCGGCAGCCAACGTTTTGTTAGGGGGTTAGTAGGGGCAACTAAGGGTAAAGCAGCCATATTTACCCTTTTCTTGTCTTTTTTGGACACAACTTTTGGAAGCCCTCATCATCATCATCAGTAGTTGGAGACTTCCGCTTGGTGGCATTTGACGGCTCAGGCATTGTTGGAGCGGAGGTGGTGGTGGAACTTCTTTGGCTGCAGCTTCAGCTGCGAGTTGAAGTTGAAGCTCCTTCGCTTTCTTTAATTTCCAAAAGTTCTTTTTTGGTTGGCAGATGGGAGGCAGGGATGCCTGTGTATGTGCATATTGCACGTATCCTCCTTGAGCATTCCTCGATGGTCATCGAGGCTTTCTCCCAGGTGGGAGATTTGATGTTGTTGGCAGCGCTCTGGTGCTTCTGCACCTTTGTCATGAGAGCCGCTGCCTCCTTCAGCAAAATTTCAAAAAATAGAGCAGGTGCTCCGGTGTCGGGTCAGAAAGCCTCTTAGGCGCAGGATTCCCGAAAAGAAAATCGTTGCTCAGCTGCAGCCGTCACCGTTTGGGAGGTGTCCATCTTCATTTCTTTGTTAGAGGTGGCTGGATCATGGGGTAGGCCCTGCTCGTGTAGTGGAGGGCTCTCCGGAGAAAGAATTTCAACGGCCGGCGGGCCGGAAGAAGATTGGCTCATCTTTTTTATTTTTAAAAATTAGTAAATAAAATTAAAGTTAAATATAAAAAGCAGTTTGAATATTAAAAAAAAAAAAACAAAAAAAATCTCTTCCTCAGCTTGAGGCGCAAAACCGTTCTCGCAACAGCAAAAATCCGAAGAAGTCAGGAGCGAGTGAAAACACGTATTTATTGTTGGCAAGGGAGGAAAAAAAACATTTGTGGCTCTTTCAAAACTTTGAAATTTTGCAAATTGCATTTTTGGCTCTTTCCGACTCAAAAGGTTGCCGACCCCTGCTCTAAGTGCATCACCTAAACATTTATCTTATTAACTGGAATGATATGAACTTGAATCTTTTTATATAAGAGAAAAACATTTTTTTCTCTCATATAAAGGATTTTACATAAGAGAAAAAAATTTCTTTATTGTTATGAAAACTTTTAAGTATATTGCTATTTATAAATTAGTTAATATAATTTAATATACTTTTAATTTTAACATATTATTCAATAACTTTTTTAAAACATTTTTATGTTTTATTTAAAATATTCAAAAATGTTTTACAGATCTCAAATTATTTTTAATTAAATAATTCATTTATCGTGAAAGCTTTAAGTTTATAGTTTCGTAAAAAACAAAAAAAAATTTTTTTTTTTTGCCATCAACTGAAAATCATTATTACTTTAATAAAGATAAATTTCAAATTATTATGTCAAAAAAATCTAAGAATTAAATACTATTCTATGAAATTTGTGATTAGATTAAGATATATATTTTTTTTTAAGATAAATTTTTCTTTCTCTGCATACTGCAGATTTTAAGACAGGAAATGCTTTCTTCTTACAGGGTAGGGTTGTTGGCCAAACTCTCTACAGTCATGATTTAAACTTCTTAAATCCATATATTTATTTATTTATTCACAAGAAATTATTATAATTTCTATATTATCTTATTATTATTATTATTGTTATTCTATTTATTTATTCTAAGGAAATAATGTTCTCTAATTTAAATTAATTACCTTCGTTGACTCAAAGATTATTGATAATACTAATAATTTTATTTTAGTGTTTGTTATATTTGAACAAAAGATATCTTTGAAAATTTTCTATTTGGGATTGATTCTAAAATAAAAGGGCATTGATTTTTTAAAATTTAGATTTTGATTAATTGAAAATTTTCCGATTTTTTTAAATTATATATTCTTTTCATAATTTAATTATATATTACATTAAAGAGGAAAGTTATTAAATTTTTTTTCACAAAATGGCAAGCAGTGTTTGGGGCTTAAAAAAACTGTATAAAATATATTATCTATTAATTATTTAATTTTTTTTATAATAAATTGATGTAACGAAATTTGAAAAAAATTAATGAAAGTATTACTATGTTTTGATTGTTTTTTATAGTAATCAATAATTAAGATTTGAAATGTTCATAAATGAAGTTTTTGCACTTTAACAGTTTGCTTTATATTAATTTCAAAGACATAATTTTAACTTAGCAATTCATACAGAAAATTCTTTATGTTTGTATATTTTAATGAATTAATTAGCAATTAGCATAACTCTTTAATTGACATGATAGAAGTTTATAAATTTTCATTCAAAATCTTATAATTTTGCATACTGTTGAGTGCAAGTTAATTTGTTTCAGGTCTACTTTTGGACAAAAATGAAATGTGATTTGATTAATCTCTAATAACATTTGAGAACAAGCATAAGTAAATAAATCTTTCATATTAATTTATATTAATTTTTAAAATTGTCATCACTTAGTAAAGTGAGAGTAAATATAAATATTAAGTTGTTAATTGTATTTGAAAATATATTTTTGTGTGTTGAAAAATGTCTTTGTAAACTTTTTTTAAGAACATTAACTATTGTGCTAAAATTATCTATTATCATTAGATAAAATATCTATTGATACCATCATATGACATAATCTATTTTTTTATAGATAATGTACCTAAAAAGGAATCTATTGTCTACTGAAGGTTGTATCGTACAATTACATGGAGTGCTGTGACAGTTCAGTCCTAAAGCAAGCCTATTTTGAATTTCTTCAGTTGTTAAATTACTTACTTCTTAAAACTTTTTAGGTTTTTTTTTATATAAATCATCTTTTATTCCAATTAAAGAAAGAAAATTTAAAATTTACTTATGTTTATTGAATAAAGGAATTACTATATTTGTTCTAAAATTTTTGAAAATTCTGATTGTTCTCCATGACATATATCTGATGACATAATTCATATGGATTTTAAGATTCCTTCAATAATAATAATAAAAATATTTCCAAACTTTCCAATAATTTTTTTAATCCTTTAGTAGATAGTAATATTTTTGTAGATTATCCCAATCTCTTCATTACAGCTCAATTCACATTGCTAAAAAATGATGACTTTCAAAAGGTACTTGCACTTCTCGTTTTCAGCGTATAATTTCTATTTAAGCATTGTAAGGCATACTGATGCATTGAACAACATCAAAATAGTTTAGAACAACTTAAAAATAGTTTAGAACAACATCAAAATAGTTTAGAACATCATAATAGTTTAGTCATCAAAATAGTTTAGAACATTTTCAAAATAGTTTCCCTTTATTTATCTTTGCAGCTCTGCTGCATAAAACATTGCATTTACATCTAAGGAAAATTGATGTGATAAGTGAAAGCATGCTAAGTGTTTTCAAAATATATTTTTGTCTGTCTAATTTTTTATTTATAAATTACTATAGTTCAAAGCAAGTAACAATATTATACAAAAGATTAATTTTAAAAAATTTGATTAAAATTTTTTTTTCTTGTTAACTATTTTTTTGAGAAAAATTAAGCTTTCTAAAACCCTTAAACCCCCTCTCCCTCACCTCAAATGAATAGTGAATTTTGAAATTAAAACCATTTATGTTGATAACAGAAATACTGAAAATTATTTATTTAGAGAACAAAAAATTGTAATCGACAGGACCGATATACAAGACACCCATAAAATTTAGAATTTCATATAAAAATAAAACGCATAACACCAATCTTAAAAATAATGCTGCACTACTGAGAAGATTTTTTTTTCTAATGCAGCTGGCAAATAGTTGTCTTTTATACCTTAAGTAAGGGCTGTACCGATGCTACTTACTTTATTGACGCCTGAAGATAAGCTACGGAAGCGGAGTTACAATACCCCCTCAAAGCTCTACGATCATGCTAGACCGGGACCTATACGGTTTAAAGTGGATTCCGAATCACTACAAACATCCATGATACCGCAGTGACTCGAACACGAAACCTGTAGCACTGAGCGTCAGAGAACTAGCCACTCGAGCATCAGGCCCCTGGTAGAATCTTTTAGGGGCAGATTTTGATCGTTGGGACCAGGGCATGTTTGGCGATACCTAAGACATTTGGCGATTGCTTACTAATCTAATGCGAACCAAGTATTGTTTACAGTGTCAAGTTTGGCGGTTGATGTGTGCCTCGGTTAGATTCCTCCGCACAAAATTATTCCTTAGATGGGGCCTGAACGGCCGAGTGGCTAGCGCTCTGGCGCTCGGTATCACAGGTTTCGGGTTCGAGTCCCGGCGGTGCCATGGATGTTTGCAGTGGTTCGGAATCCACTTTAAACTGTAGGTCCCGGTCAAATAGGATCGTAGAGCGTTGTGGGAGCATTGTTTACTCCGCGTCCGTGGCTTATCTTCAAGTTACACGCGCCCCCTAGGTAATGCAAAGTGAGTACGTCTATGCAGCGCTTGCCTTAAGGCATCCAAGACGAAGCTGTCTAATTATTTGCCAGCTGCATTAGGAAGAAAAAAATTATTCCTTAGATGACGTAGCTGTTTGATCCATCGTTAGTTACTAAAAATATTTTTTTAAAAAGAATCCCACCAAGTAATAATCTATCTGGTCCACACCTCAAATCGCTTTCTATGAATTGTTCCCTATAAATGCTGCAAAATATTTGCATAACTTTCTAGTCTTAACATTTTAGTCAGTTGGTGAAAACTTATGATGCACAACACCACAATCGGAGTGCTGTGCATCATCGGCCTTCTTCAAACATCTTATACCTTAATAAATCTTATTTTTGATAAAATATTATCCTTATACATTTCGAACGTCTTTGTAGCAGAAATTATATCGCTCATCTTCTTTGATCAATTACATTTGTCATTTTAAGTTCAAAGCGAATTCTTTTGACAATTAAACCCATGCTTATTTTCAAATGATAAAACTAAATTAAATAGGCATTGTTGCCAGATATAGCTAGAATTTTTGATATCTTCTGAAAAATTTTGAGCAATTTCTCGAATCCGCTTGATTTAAATGAACTACCCTTGACATTTTTTAGACTCAGAAATACATTTATTTTGCTTATATTTAATAGTTAATTTCTTTGAGAACCCTTTTAAGAGACAAAATTATATTAAAGTCCAAGTTTTCGTTCTTAGTCATCTCTGTCTGTCAATTTTATCATGTTTTTATCGATGCATACAATAACCGGTATTGTCAAAGTCCTATAAACGTATTGATTATTCTAAAATCCCTTTTGTATTGTAATTTATAGAATTTTTATTCATACAATTAATAAAAAATGTGTTAACAATGCATAACTTAATTATATTATTATAAGTTATCTATACATTCATTCTGACACCATCAATTTTTCTTGAATATTACCATGCTCCCCACTAACATATGCAGCATTTTTTTCTACTGCAGCTGACAATACAGAGACAGTTGTCTTTATGCTATAAGCAAGGGCTGTACCGCTGTTACTCATTTAGCACGTGCAGCTTGAAGATATATGCTACGGACGCGAGTAACACTAACCCTCAACTTTCTACGATCATATTAGACCGAATCTATTGTTTAAAGTGGATTACGAACCACTACAAACATCCATGGCACCGCCGGGATTTGAACCTAAAACTTGTGTACCGAGTGCCAGAGCCACTCGTCTGCCATTCAGGCATGTATGCAACATAAAAACATATAAACTACAACATAAAAACTTCACTGAAATGCTCCTTTTCTCCACACTTCATCACCATACTAGGGCTATGTACCTCGCTATCTGTAAGAACGATGAGAGTGGAACATTGTTGGTCATGTACACCACGAATATTCTACCTACAGGTATTAGAGGGAAGGGCAGTGCCTTCCTGGAGGACTTTTAAGAGTAACTGCCCCACATTTCATGTCGTATGGGAGAAAATACGTAAACTCCTACTATGAGCCAGACTGTTGATGGGAGAGGCTTTTAAATAAAATGTCACAATCGCTATCGAGTCTCTTTATTTCTGTAAGCAGTGACTACAACAACGCCACCAGCGGATTCGTTCTCGGCCCTCCTGCCTGCTAGCTGAGTACATTGCCACTGACTTACGAGTCGGGCTACTTACTTAAATTATCAATTTGTAATAATAATACATAATGATAATAATATTATGCATAACATATATCTAATATATGTGCTCAACCGTCGCACATATATTTACATTTATTTTTTATTTTTTATTTCCAATGGCAGATTATGAACAGTTACAGAACAACGAAAAATAAAAAAGAACAGAGAAAAACAACAAAACATGCTGAACAGAGTTCATTAATCTAACATATTTTCTAGCCTCCCAATATCGCTCGGCGAGAAAAGTCTTGCTCAGAGCAGGACAGTGCAGTAGATGCGTGGAGTCCATAGTCTTCTCCAGAGCTGCACAGAGTGCATATCGGGGAAGGAACAATTTTGGAGCCTGTAAAGAGGTTTACGCAGGCAGTCATGTCCAGTGGCTGGTCGGAAATGAGCGACAGCTCTACGCCTTGGAACATTACATAGATTTGGGATGGCATTCTTCCAGGACCTTTGGGAAACACGGTTATAGAGGTTTTCTTGAGAGCGGACTTTAATTGATCTTTTGATGAGATTTTTGATAGAGTGGAAGGGTATAGGACGAGATATTTTGTTTGTGTGTGATTAAAGCCCCTTTTAACCAGGAAGTCGGCTTTCTCATTGCCTGGAACCCCACAGTGGGCAGGAACCCACTAGAGGACTATAGTTTTTCAAATGATGCCAGGTTTTCAAGATGATAACGGCAATCCAATATGTCTTGGGTTTTAGTATTATTGTTAGAAACAATAGCTAACAGAACACCTCTAGAATCACAGAGGGATAACAGCTCTTGTGAATTTTTCCAGATGGCACTGCAGCTGGGACAGAGCTGTGCGAATTGCAGCAATTTCACCATCAAACGCTGTTCCTCGTCCAACAGGGACGTAGAAAGAAAAAAATTCTGAAAAAACTCCGGCACCGGCGTTAGGGGCTATCAGATAGGAGGATCCATCGGTAAAGATTCTGAGCCACTCTGGATCAGGGTAAAGAATGTTTAACATTTCTAGAACAAGGGCTCTCAAAATAGTAGTGTTTGTATTACTTTTTGTAATCTTTTGGCCCAAATCAAGATTAATGTAGAATTGTAATAAATATTTATATATTTATTTTACAATTGTATAGATTGTAATAAACATTGATATATTAATATAAACGAGCAGAAACTAGAGCAGAAGTGCACTTTAAACCGTGTTTCCTCATACGCACTGCTGAGAACGCCCCTATGGCGTTCAGGAGAAATAGTCAGTAGGCATCGAGACTCTCACCCGAGACAGAAGTAGTGCGCAAAAACCATTTAGTTTACAATATCTCATCCGATAGGAAATATATGGTTTAGAAGTGGAATCCTTCCACGAATGTATAATCATATGTGTTTAAATGTGTTAAATATTATTTATCTTTAATTGTATGTTGTCATATTTGGGCGCGTGTAAATAAAGAAATCAAAACTTGTGTTTCAAGCCTGCGTCTGGGTCTATCTTTATCAAACCTGCGTATCAAAACCAGTTCTTAAACCTGTATTTGAAGTACCAACCAACCACGTCCAATTATCCAGCTGCACAAACAACGACAACTACAAGACAACATTAAAAAGTAAAATAACTTTGTATTCTGATGTTACTTTAATATATAAATAAAGATATTAATTGAAAGCAATTGCTACATCTTGGCTCTTTTTACATTACAAAACGTTCATATTGGCTTGAGGTAGGTCCACTTTGCTTCTTTTATCATTTTCTTCTTAATACAATTCATCATCTAAAAACAATAAAGAAAACATACAATATGTTAGAATTTTTTTATATGTTTTAGGAACAAGAAAGAATTTTTCAGAAAAAAATATGGTAAGTTCTTGTTTATGTATGTAAACCTTTTTAGAATATTTCCCAACGAAAATTTAAAGATGCACTATATAATTAAAAATTCATAAATATTTTCGTTACTCCCACGGAGTGTATTAGCTCTAAAATACAAGAATCCATAAAAATAAAATCATCTAATAAATTATGGTTGGAAATTTATTTTGTTAGCATTCAAGTATGGCCAGTATGAAAGCAATTTTCAAATATTGACAACTTCTAAATTATAGACTAGTGAAAATAAAATATCAAGTTGTATCTAACGATTGAATAATCGTGCATTAAAATTTAACATAAAAATAAATTTGCTTTGCTTATTTTTCTGAAATAAAATCAGTGTTATAAATATATACTTTAATAACTACTGTTCCGAAATAATTTAAAACGAATGCACAGACTTTGAAGACCGTTCATGATACGACACTTTTACTTAAAAATGTAACTGGTAAATGTAATTAAAAAGTAATTATTTAATTAAAAAGGTTTTCGTTTTTATGGAAGATAAAAGCAAGGAACTTAACCGAGATTTGGCATTAATAAAAAAAAGTACACATTCACATACTAAAAAAATTATTTTATTTTATGTTTCCTATTTTATTACAAATTAGAAGATCTGATCTGATGATGTACTAGCTAAGATTCGGGAATATCATCTATGCACATTTTTTATCTCTACTGTACTAATTAGGCCTGATGACCGAGTGAGCACTCTGTGTCACTGGTTACGGGTTTGAGTCCCGGTGGGGCCATGGATGTGTGTGTAGAAGTTCGAAATTCAGTTTAAACAGTAGAGCGTTGGGCGTAGGGCTGACAACCCTACCCCGTAAAAAAAAGAAAACATCTCTCGTCTCGAAATCTGCAAGTAGGCAGTCATCCGAGGCCCATCATAGAGCTGTTGCGCCAATGATTGATGATGAGTACTAATTGACAAACTATTGTTGCAATTTAAAATTGCAACTAAGCGATTTATTTTCTTATCCCACTTGGTAGACAGCAACATCTAGACCAAGTCCAAGAACCCGCGTGGTCTCGAGGAAAGAGGATCACCTTCTGTTGGGATGGAGCACCCGTAGGTAGAAGTCTGACTAGGCTACGTGACGCTAAAGAAAGGGGGCAGTGAAGACTTTTAGGAGGAAATAGCATTTGCGTATTGTATGGGATAAAAACCCAGAAAATTCCTGCCAGTTAATCGAACTAACAAGGCAAGATACTGAACATCACAAACGCTATTCAGGCTCCTCGTTTTTCGAATCAGTGTTGTATGTGAGTAGATGTTACAGCACAGGTCGCCCCCGAGTTATAACGCCGAATGAGGACCGGTATTTAGCAGTTACTGCCAAAAGAAACAGACGGAGCACAGCATCAGACCTGTCTCGTCAGCTCTCTTCAGCTACCGGTACGACAGTTTCAAGGCAGACCGTGTACAGACGCTTAGGGGCACATTGGTCTATATGCTCGTAGGTCTGTCAGATGTGTTCCACTTACCGCAACTCACTGTCGCCTGCGATTAACCTGGAGTAGAGAGCATGCATTGTGGACACCGCAACAGTGGTCTTGTGTGATGTTTTCCGACGAGTCCAGGTTTAGTTTGCAGTCTGATTCTCGCCGGACTTTCATATGGAGAGCGCCAGGTACCCGTTACCACCAAGAGAACACCATTTGAACGACAGCGTTACGGTGGTGCAGGATGGCTCGTTTGGGGAGGAATTATTCTTGGTTCCAGAACTGACTTGCATGTTCAGAGTGTAACGATGACAGGCCACATCTATCGGGATGTCATTCTGGAACAACATGTACGTTTGTTTCGGGGCGTCATGGGTGCTGAGTTTCTGTTTATGGATGACAACGCCCGTGCTCACCGTGCAAACATTGTAGACGAATGCCTTCAATTGGAGGATATCACCCGTATGGATTGGCCAGCATACTCACCGGACTTGAATCAATAGAGCATGTAGGATATGCTTAGCCGACGAATTGCAGCCCGTCAACCCCCTCCCACCTGTCAACCGGAACTTCGAGGGCATTGCTTGATGAGTGGTGTAATATTCCCCAAGATCAGATTGATAATTTGATATTCAGCATGCCTAGGCGTTTGTAAGGCCTGTATTGCATCGTCCGGGAGACATACTCCATATTAACCATCATACTAACCATGTTATACTGTTTTTTGTAAATAGGTTCTTTTGAAATTCGCTCCAGGGAGTTAAAATTGCAATTTTTATTAATTATGTCAAACATATAGCATCTTTTTGCTCTTTACCTTTTGTTTAATAAATAGACTTTAGAAATAAGTCAAATTTGTTTTTGCTTCTGTCTCTTTCTTTGCCTGAACTTCATTATCCTTAATTTATGGACATGAGTGTAAATAAAAACCATTTAAATAACCTCTTTTGGCCTTGATTACGACAAACACACACTAAACTAATGTAACACCCTGAATCAAATTCTTTATTTGCTTTTTATTCCATAAATTATTATTTTTTATATTTTATATTATCATTATTAATTTTCCTGATGATTTGGTCCTGATTTTCCTGATAACGGCAAATAGAAACTGTAATATTATTGAAAAATGTATTATCCCTTGCAATCATATAGTACATGCCTTTATGTTTTGTTATGTTAACGCTCGTGTCAACTTAAAACTAAAAATAGCATAAACTAATAAATATATAAAATGTCAAATAAACCAATAATAATAGCACAAAAATAGCGAAATATTACAGGTTTTCCAAGAATCTGATTTTAAGCATTTACCTTCTCTTTACACGGTATACGTAAAATGCAAATCCTATAATTCCTAAGGCCAGAATGACTCCAAGTGCAATAGAAGCATTCCTCCACTTGGTACCTAAAAAAATAATGATAATTTTACAAAAATGTTTATTCAGAAAATTAAGTACCTAAAAAAATAAATGAAAATTTTACAAAAATGTTTTATTCAGAAAATTAAGTACCTAAAAAATAAATGATAATTTTACAAAAATGTTTATTCAGAAAATTAAGTACCTAAAAAAATAAATGATAATTTTACAAAAATGTTTATTCAGAAAATTAAGTATCTAAAAAAAAAAATAAATGATAATTTTACAAAAACGTTTATTCAGAAAATTAAGTACCTAAAAACAATAAAATAATTTTACAAAAATGTTTATTCAGAAAATTAAGTACCTAAAAACAATAAATGATAATTTTACAAAATGTTTATTCAGAAAATTAAGTACCTAAAAAATAAATGATAATTTACACAAAAAAGGTTTAATCAGAAAATTAAGTAGCTAAAAAACATAATGATAATTTTACAAAAATGTTTATTTCAAAAATTAAGTACCTAAAAAAGCCTAACCTAACCTAACCTAAAAAATAAAGGATAATTTTACAAAAATGTTTATTCAGAAAATTAAGTACCTAAAAAAAATAAATGATAATTTTACAAAATGTTTATTCAGAAAATTAAGTACCTAAAAAATAAATGATAATTTTACAAAAATGTTAAGTATTTACATTTATTATGCTTATTTTCCCAGATGACAAATAAATTGAATTTTTAAACTAGTAAGTTATTCTCGAAGAAATATACACATTCAGTCTCAGGCTTGATGATTACATTGGTAGTGCACTTAATGATAAATTTTATTTTAAAAAAAAAAAAAAGTTGAACATTTCTTAAGTGAAAGCTCCTTTAAAGTTTAAAAAAAAAAAAAAGCAGAGTAAATCTAAAATACTTTTTTCTTATGACACTTTTTTAACTACAAATTTTGAGACTCAATGAAAAAAATTTTCAAGAATGTAAAATAGGCGTAGGGACAGTGCCAGCAATTGAAATTCCATAAGCCCCTTGAATTTTAAATTGAAAATTGGTCTTACTCTTTGGACACAGTAGTATGAAAAAGCAATTTATTTTGGTCAGCCTACCTTTCTCATGGCAATTATTGTAGCGCTTAAGGTGGTAGAGACTACTGGGGGCTGCACTAGGGTAGTATCCATCCTTGCATTTACATTCATAACTGCCTGGACTGTTCACGCACACTGTTGATGAGTACAAGCAGTTCATGCTGGAGTTGTAGCATTCGTCTATGTCTGTAAAGAATTAAAATTATACATAAACCCACATTTAGTTATCAAACTGAAAAAAACCCAAACCAATTCAATATTTTAGTAAAACTAACAAAATATTTCAATAGCAAAAATGATTCGTTAAATATAAATTGTAATTTCACAAATTTACTTTTTTTGATATTGCAGACTAATTTAATTAAATGAAGGTTGGCTTAGTTTATTATGTTTCTTTAAATAAGTAAGATCTTTTAAAATAACAGGTTATTGAAGAGTTTCTCATGTTCTATAAAAGAAAAGTTAGAGATTTTCTGGAAAAATTTTTGAGTGACAGTTTCCGTGCCATATTACATAATCTTCACATAAATAAATATCGATTTTACATTTTTAAACTTTGTTGTTATATACTTCAATTTATAACAATTATTATTTTTAAACTGTATTTTTCCCAGCAGTGTAAATTTTTTGTTGTTGTACATCCATTGAGCCTTGAGTTGCATCTAAATTCATAACAATTATTATTAATTTTAAAACTAGATTCTTTCCCTGTTGCATACAATTTTTTGCTATTGTTGTACATCATTAAGTCTTATTGTACTTAAATTTATAAAATTAATAATAACTATTTAACTATATTCTTTTTCCAGGAATGTAAAATGTTTTGCTATTGTACATCACTGAGCCTTGAGTTGTATCTAAATTCATAACAGTTATTATTAATTTTTAAAACTATATTCTTTCCCAGCTGCATAAATTTTCTACTGTTATTGTACATCATTGGGTCTTAAGTTTCGCCTATGTATATTGCAAACAGCTCACCAATGAGCGATGGAAAGAACAGTGTCTTACGAAAATAACTTTTAGGGGCCTACGCATAACATTTGAGTGGGAGACATGATTGTTGATGCGAGATGCGCTTACAAAGCAGTCAAAATTGTCATGGAGTTTCGTTGATTTTGACTCTAGTGATATCAATGGACGGCGTCAACACATTCCTACTAGAGTCTACTTGCACGAGATCACATAACACATTTAAGACTGACGTAGCTAAAACGCAACATTGCATAAACTAAATTTTTTGTATACTCTTTTACGGCATAGTATAGAAAAAGCTTTCTTGATTACTAATAAATTATATATATATTTGGTTTTTCATGATAATTTTTTATAACGATTAGTCATTCTCTCCAGAAAATTTTGCAGATAGTTTTCTTTACGAGTTATTTTAGATTCTAGTCAAGAAGTTTAGCTAGCTAAGTTTTTCTACCAAACTTCAACTACATGTTGTTATTGTTGCTGTGACTAATCTTCAGTGGTCTACAATGAGAGACGGACTTCCCATGAGTAATCACTCATGGACGGATGGAAAGGGGCAGCTTTCGTTGTGATGGAGTATCCGCAGGTAGAAGTCTGACTTGGCTCCATGACTCTCTTACAGTTATATGAGAACGGGACTTTCGGCAAAGTGGATTCTGAACCACTATCCCTGGCACCGCCGGACTCGAACCCGAAACCTGTGGCATCGAGCGCCAGGGTCAACTACATGTTGAAAATGTAATAATGCGTCTTTTCATAACATAGCTTTAAATAGTGTCATGTAAAATTGTTATGTACCGACGTTGCTTTTGCAACATTTTATAAATCTCGCAAAATTTTTTTTTCCCATTTTCACTTTTTTCTTAATTAAACCCTTAAAAATGCAAAATTAAATTTTAATTAATTTCTTCAAATCTGTTTAATCAAATCTGTAAGCCTTTATTGTGTCAAAAGAGAAATTTTATATACTTATTTTTTGTAAAGGAAATAAATATTAAAATTTTTTGTTATTACAATGCATTTCATTAGACGCCATGCAAATAATTAATTATTTTAGCAAAAATGCTTTTTGCAATTAAATTTATTAAATGTTATTCAAAATAACGCATAGAGAATATTAAATTGAATGAGCTCCTATTCACGAGATTTATCGAATCTTACCCAATATGATTTACATGTCGAAAAATCACAGAATATATGAATTTGTAATTTTATCAATATTTATCACCAAATTCTGCGATCTCATTTAGAATGACTAATCTATTATATTTATATGAAAAGGTGGAATAATTTATTTCAAAGTAAAAAATGAAAAAAGAAATGCAAAGAGAAAACCCCTACCTTGCATCCATGTATTTTGATGTCCTCAGGATTTACAAGTTCGAAAACCTTCATTTAGACCTCACAATGGTATTGTCCTGGTATGTTCACACAATTTGTGTTGGACGGACAAATGGACGTATCCGTGCACTCGTTAATATCTGAAATACATAGTCGAGTTTCATAAAAAAATAATGAATCATGTGTTTATGAGATTCATAATTGCCTTTCAAAGTGGTTTCAGCCTAATTTAAAAAACTAAAAATAAAAAAAAAATCAGATAATTATTATCTAGTGCTATTATACAACTGAATAGGAAAGAGTATTTTATCAAACAAAATTGTTGCCAAACACAGACAGAGAGTTTTGACATTATTGAGGCATTTTGGTTAGCCTCATATACCTCTGTCTTGATGGTTCCTTTGGAGGTAAATGATAAGAGCTAATTGCTTTTGTACTGATGTACTTTAATATTAAGTAGTGTTTAACTTATTTTATACAACCAATCAATGCATAATATGCCAAAAATAATAGGGATATTTTTTTTCCCACAAGAACGATTGAATCCTTTTCCTTTTATTTCTTAGGAAAAAAAGTTAATTTGGTATACGTCTTGTTTGGTATAAATCCAAGGATCTGGAACGGATTAAGATCGTATTCAGATGTATCCTTGCATTTAACAGACAATATATATATGACATAAGAAGCTCATGCCATCGTGTTTGTAGTCGGAGATTCACGAGAAATGATTAAGTTTACAACGTTACTTTTATTTTATGCCATATTTTACTATTGATTGCGCTGATTACCCATTCAATAGTAAAATATGGCATAAAAATGATTTCAATTACTTACTTTCAAATAACAGGAGTAAAATTTATATTAAGCAAGTCTTTTAGTATTTAGTGAAAAAAAGAGCTCTAACCAGTAATAATAGAGAGCTAATAAGAGAAGAGCAATTATCAAAAGTTGTCCAAATCATGTTTTAGAAGTGTCTCTGAATGAAATATCTTCTCCTCCATTCTGCAGGTCCTGGTCTACCGGTTTTGCTTTGTGGAAATATGGCAAATCTACCTTAAGCTGTTTGGAATGTTGTTTGGTAAAGATATTGTAGCATCTTTCCCAAGGGAAGAGTTGTGACATTTCATTCCCAGGGAGAGTGGAAAGTATATTCTTGATAAGTACGTAATAACAGCACATCACTCAAATTTGACAGCAGATAAGCAGTGTCATGGATAATTATATTACATGCAATTAGTATTTTGTACTAATGAGAACCAAACTGTCACTCAAATCTGATAGCAGATATATTCAGTGTCATGTATAATGAGATTCATGAAATTAGCGATTGTCTGTGCGAACTTCACAGGTCGAAATAATTATAGATGAAATATGGACTATGGCATGAGTTGTTCCATCGTGATTGGTGATAAACCATGAACTGAGGAAGTGTCGAATCCAATAAGAAATGAGAAAAGCTGACCACCCTTCTTCACGGATTTTCTTAAAGGGAGGGGTTTTGAAGAAAAAAAAGGTGAGTTCTGCCACGAGTCGACCAGAAGTTTTTTTTTTCTTTGGAAATGACTCAATAGGAAATTTTCGCCTGTTTCCAAAGTGAGCTCCTTGTGGTTTCGTGTTATCCTCCTCGTTTGACTCCCCTGTGGTTTATCACGCCGTGTGATAATTAAGGTCTGCCGTACAATACGTATTTTGAGATCCGACTTAGAATTCGAGAACTCTGAAAAATCTCCGACTTTGAGTGATTTTTAATCTTGCACTTGTAATCAAATTTTATTTTTATTTTTTCATTTATTTGTATAATAACCCAGAGTTCTGTATATATAGTGTTTGTAAATAAACATTAAAGTGTTCCCATGAACCTGAAAGTGATCCTCTTCTTGTAGCCGTTATAGGTCTAGTATAGGCCGAGATGTTTACAATATACTTTTGTACAATGAAGTGGCAAGAATGCTTAGTGGGTTCAATATAGTCAAGAAAATTAAAAAAAGGAGTGCATGTTATAGCAATTTACGAATGAAAAGTGGAGTATGAAAAATCCATAGGTAATTAACAAAAAAAAAAAAAAAAAATTTGCAGTGAAATTTACAGAAATGAAATGAAACATTATAACTCAGCAATAAAATTCACAATTTAATTACAATAAAATTATTTTTAGTAATGAAATTAAATGAAATATAAAGTAAAAACATACCATGACAGACATGTTCCTCCTGATTTTCCCGAAATCCTTCCGGACATTCGCACTTAGGTTCCCCTTTCTCGAAAGTGCAATTGCTTCCAATTCTCATGTTGGGTGGATCGCAGTTACAAGCTGTGCAAAAGAAGACAGTTGGTGAGATTTGATAATCATAAAATAGACACATCAAAGGCATTTTTGATAAATTAAACAGAAAGTTCTGTATTCGTGTAGCGTTGGAAGTGTATAAAATGAATTTCTTTTCTGTTCAAAGCTTTAAAAATTATTTTCAATTGATGGGATTGATAAAATTTTAAGACTTTCCAGTCTAATATGATTTTTAGCTGATGTAATTGATAACCTTCTAGCCAAACTGATAAAAATAATACTTCAACTCAATTAACTATATGGTAAAACAAGATTCAAATCTTTAATCCTGTTTTCATTATAAGACTTCCCATTATAGATTTAAAAGTAAATTTTATCATGTGATTTACACTCTTAAAGTCTCTTAAAAGATTTTCACCTAAAAAGTAATATACATTTTTTTTTTTAAAGTCAATTCCTTCTTAGGTCAACAAAGAAAATTTTATTTTAGTTACTTTTTATTGAATAATTACAATTAATATAAATATGTATATTCATATGACAGAATCACAACATTAAGTGGCAAAATAAACTTTCTCAATTTTATTTTTTGAGAAAAATCCTTCATTCTAACCATTAAGCCACAACTGCTTACTCACTCGAAAATCATTTGGATAAAATGTCCACTTAAAGCAAAAACTTTCAAAAATGTATTGATTTTCGCAAGAATTAAACTCGCATTCTTCACCTTCACGTGAAAACTACTGAAATCCTTGCATTTTACCGATTGAGCTACTGCCTGCTGACTTCAATTTTCATTACAAGCTGCTAAAACTCTATTTAAAGTATTAAAAATTAATTAAATTAAATTAATGAATTAATATTTGAAAAACTGTATTAGCATCAAGTGTCATCTACTACAAGTTTAAAAACTTGAACTTGAGTGGATGAATAAAAGTATTTTATTAACGATTGAAAATGTGAACAAGATATATAAATATATATATATAGGAGAGTATAAACTAATAGTAGGAATTGAAAAATGACTGCTTTTTGATTCTATTAAAGACAGCTTATTTCATTTTTATAAAAAAAATGTAACCTTGCCGTCTTTAAAATCATATACTATTCATGTAAAAATTACAATTTACAAATATTTCGAATGCTTTGTACTTATACCTTATTAAAGAGATCGAGATAACTTGGTACAAATGGTTCGAACCAAGAGAAAATAATTGAAAACTCGAAAAACTCCTGAACAATAATAAATCCATCAGTTAGAATGTCCCTCCATACTGATGCACAGGAAAAGAATGTTAACCTCCCAGATTCTTCGTTTAAAATTAAGGTCTCACAATGTGTGTATGGTATAATAGGTCCCATGGTACACCATAAATAATATTTAATCTGCTATTCTAATGGCTGCAATTTTATCGGTTAGAATGCCCTCTGTAATGATCTTCAGAAAAAGTGTGAACCTACCAGATGGCAACCTTGAATTTTGATTTTCTTGTTCAAAAACAAACAAGATTTAATTTGTTTAGTAATTTCGCTAAATATTCTTTATCTGCTATGTTTTTTAATGATCATCATTTTTGTTAGTAGTTATTATTAGTAGCGTTATTTTAATATTATTGTTTTGATTTTTGTCATGTATTCGCTGAAAATTTTTTGAACTGTATATTACTTTACAATTGTAAGCCTTCTGTTGTACATTGTGGTATATGGTGTTTAGTATTTTAATTCAAGCAATTGCTGCTTTAAAAAATATTTTTTAGAAATACAAGTGCATTTTTATTTAGAATCAATAATATTTTATAGTGAATTCTAAAACTACAAAGAACAAAACTTACGTTCGCATTTTCCATTCCGTAAAGTATAGCCGTAATCACAGACGCAGACCGGTTTCCCGTCATTGCCGAAGATACAAAGTCCACTCGGACCGCAATTGCATTCTATTAAGAATGGCGGGAAAAAAATTATAAATTTATAAACAATAAAAAAAACCCATAAAAATAAAAAATAATATATAGCCGATCGTATCCTTGTTAATCACAGGCATGGATTACTTGATAGGAAGACAGAAATACTATTTTATTTGATTACGCTGTATTCATTCTATATCAACAGCCTTTCGTCAAACTAAATTAGAATCTTATACAAAAATTATGGTTCACATATGTGAGTGTAGAAAATTCATGATCAATACTGATTAGTTTTATACATTTAGGTTATTCCAAATATTTAATCTTCCACAGAGTGTTTACTTTTACTCCATTTTTGTCATGACGTGAATAATCTTCAGTGTCCGGCAGCGCTGGACGGACACCCCATGAGTAATCTATTCATGGATGGTGGGAACGGGGTCAGCTTCTGTTGTGATGGACCACTGTAGGTAAAAGTCTAACTTGTCTCCGAGTCGGTGAAAAGGAGGGTAATGCCTTCTGGGAGGACTTTTAGAGGTAACTACCTCTCGTTTGCGATATTATGGGAGAAACCCGAAAACTCTCACTAGGTAGTTTCGACAAACGAGGTCAAATGTTGAACATACCAAATGTCATCGAATCTCCTTGTTTTTGAAACAGCGTCTACAATACCGCCAGCGGATTGAACCTCAGTTCTAATGTTGAGGCATGAATGACCGAGTGTTTAGCTCTTAGTTTTAACTTAGCTCCGAGTTTTAACTCTTAAATATTTATGAAGTAATGTTGTTTATAATATGATCTGTAGTGATGATTTAACATATTACTGAAACTACAACAAAATAGTTTTACATCTCTTTCACTTATACTATCTATTTTTTTGTATAAAAGTTTTCCTCAAAAATATTTATTAGTTTTTTGTACTAATTTTCAGCAATAATATTGAGGAAAGATTAAAATATCTCCAAATTGTTAATTTTTAAATAATGTTAAATCAAAGAACATCTTTCAATTTTAATCAGCTAAATAAAAATAATGTTTACTTCTTATGAACATGATTTTAATATCGAAAATTTTAACAATTTTTTTTTTTAACTAGAATTATAAACGTCACATTAGAATTACATCTGTGTTGACCAAAAATGTTTTTCAGCATTATGTTGTTCAATCGTTTTTTAAGAAACCACATTCCTGTAAGGTTGGAATTTTTGATTTAATATATCGTTGGCTCCCTGTGGCCTGATAGCCAATTGGCTAGCTCAGGTCTTTTTGGTACCACAGGCTTCAGGTTCGAATCCTTGGTGCCATGGATGTTTATAAGTGTTTTTCTGAAATCCACGTTAAACTGTAGGTCCCTATCTAATTAGCCTTTTTTGAACAAAGCTTCTTCAGGTTTCTTTTCTTTTGTTTTATTTTTAATTTCTACAATTTTTCTTAGTTACATTTTTTTTCAAACATTTAAATATTGTACGTAAAATTATTACAATTATAATTCTGTTAGTTAAACGAAATATCAATAATTAGGATTAAATATTCGATTCTGTTTTTCTGCCTTAAGGAATTGAAAAACAGTATGTAAAACAACCCTTTTGGGTAAAGTGAACTTTTCGCAAGCGAACAATTCTAGCAACGAATCCATCTGATTTAAAAGAGAACTCTTCTCGTAAGAGCAAATCCTTCTCAAAACGAATCCATCTGATTTAAAAGCAAACCCTTCTCGTAAGAGCGAATCAATAAAACGTGAATATTAGCCCTTCTCGTAAGAGCGAATCATTCTCATAACGGATCCATATGATTTAAAAAAGCGAACCCTTCTCATACGAAACCATCTGATTTAAAAGCGACCCTTCTCATAACGAAACCATCTGATTTAAAAGCGAACACTTCTCATAACGAAACCATCTGATTTAAAAGCGGACCCTTTCTCATAAGAGTGAATCCTTCTCATAGTGAATCCACCTAATTTAAAAGCGAAGCCTTTTCATTATGACGAACTCTTTTCGTTACAGCAAATCTTTGTCATTAGAGCAAACGCTTATAGATCCCTTTTGAAACTTAGTGCCTCAAAATATTGGCATCATGTGCACTACTTTATGGGTCCCCTTCTGATGTATTTTTGATTATGAAGGCCTCAATATGCCTCATTTCAAATATTAGTATGGCTAAGGGGAAGGGATTGTTTAGGGATTGCTTATAAACGATCTGAAACAGTCCCTAAATATAGTGTTAAATCAACATTCATAATTCAAAATATAAAATAATATCATTTATTATAAACACTCACCCAAGCATGTCCCATAACGTTCTTGATAATTATCTTCGCAAGCGCAAATTTTATCATCTCCATAATAGTAACACCTTCCATGCTCTCCACAGTTACAATCTGCAGATAAGTTTGGATTAACCACGTTACCACATATGATTATTAACTTGCAATTATTGATATATTATATCTTAAAATTAATTATTATTCCACTTTTAATTAATAATTTTGAATTTTCATACCTGCATAACTCATTGTTAGTTATTATTTATATTCTGCAGATAGATTGGGATTAGTTACTTCATTGCATATAATTGTGAATAATTAAGAACAACTCTGCAATTATGCATGCATGGTAATGCAGTATTATTGCTAAAAGGATTCTATAGATAACTTTCAATTAGGTTTTCTAATATAAACATTGTCTGATATTAAAAATTAACATTTAATTACATTAATGTATAAAAATTGCTCTAAAACTCTAACGTAAAACGACTGAAGAATTGCTAACTCGAACGTTTTATTCATTGAAGAACATAAATAATCCCCTTTTTATCTGCAAAATCAGATATTAATTTAAAAATATATTTTTCTGTGGGTGATTGAGCGTACAGAAATTACAAATATGTACAAAATTCATATTTTATTACAATTATATTTCTATAGAAAAATCCTTTTTATGTAAGTTATGCAGCAATTCTTATATTGCATGCTTATTTTTAGAAAAAATTAATTAAAAGTGTAATTTGATTGGAACAGTACTGTATTTTTCTGCTTTTTGGCATAAGTTGCTACGGTTTCTCATAGCACCATTGCGACAGTTATTTATTGCTTAAGTTATATATTATTATTGTTAGTTATATCTAGTTATATATATAAGTTATATTATCTATTGCTTAAGTTGCTTATATTTATCTAACTATTTCGGTATTTACCAGTTTGTAAACTAACCTGTGGATAACATTGACGAAAGTTAATGGCATGACGGATAGCAAGAGCCTACTACTTTGCATTACCTCTACAGAGACTGAAGATAAAGTATACATCATAATATTCACAAATTGTCAGATTTCGACATAGACGAGATATTGTAACCAAGCAACGACGAAAGTTCCGAGCAACGCGAGTCCAGTGATGGTTGTTCATTTGCATAACATACATGCATCTGTCGTAAATGTTTTTTAAATTGCTCTCATCTGTTTTACAGTTTCATATGATTCTAATAATATGATATTTTCCGTCACTAGATGTGATGTTATACTTTTTTCTCAATTTTCTCAAAAACTTTGCATCTCAAGAATGGTTTTAAGTCAGTTTTTATGTACTCTGTGAGAGTTCTAGACTTGTATAGTTTATGGTAAACCACTATTTTTGTAAAAATATGAAAAACACTTGCCTAATAAATGGTAGTGCCCATTCTTTCTTTGCGTTTCTTTATTCTTTAGTTTTCTTTCTTTGCAGCTTATTAGAGTTTTGCAGCTCAAATTAGGTTTACCTTCAATTAGATATTATCGGAGATAAGACTAACTTAGTGACCTATTCGTTGGATTCTAGATTAGATATATTAGCTATATATTGTAGCATACTAGAATACCAAAAATCTATTGTAGTTCAATGTTTTTTTTATCAAAATTCCTACACAAGGGCACAGTAGTCCATATGGTGCAACACAAAACAAGATTCAGTGTCCAAGGGATCCAGTGACTTCCGTTCTTCAGTAGTACAAATGACCTGGCAATATATTCTTAGTTGCCATACACATAAATTAGTTAGAGTTGGCACATAAAAACGGGATGACTATTTCGTTTCTGATGCATTTCCGCGTATTATGTATGAACTTTGTGTTTATGACACCTTCTCTCTATCCCTGCTATTAAATTTACTGGTAATTGCAGTTATTTTAACATTTCTATGCTCACACAGGATGTCTTGGATTACCTTTCTCCTTTTATCCGTTTGCTTTCAGTTAGATTTTTTTTATCTGTTTTCAGTTATTATCATAACAACTCGCATGCATATAGTAAACACGTGGTAAGACATGCAATTACCAAAAGGTTTTTAAATGTAGTTACCTGATTAGCTACCAATTCTTTGTTGAAGTCTGATAAATCATCCCCCATTACTATGTGTAATTGTCACTACGACTATCTTGGTTTCTTTCGTTCGATGGTTCAATTTCCGTTATTAGCCCGCAGCTTTCTGGTCCGATATATCTTTAATAATCAATTCATATATTTTTTGAATTTTAATTTATTTGCATACAGTTAGTATTTACAAATAATGCATATACAGGGTAGAGATATATACAGAGTTTAATCTTAACACTCCAGTGGTAACAGCTCATCTCAAAGGTAACAGTTCGACTTCGAGTCCAGAAGGAAAACCGGTTTTTTATAACACTAACAGCACCATCCAGTGTCATGCTGTAAAGTTTACAAATTCAACAGTAATCCCTGTTTGATACAGAGATGTACTACGAAATACGGCTTGAAAAAGCATAAACCTATGTGTTTATCTGCCATCTCATGACCATTTTTTTTATTTCATTTGCTTGCAGACAACTCATATGCCTAACGCACATACCATTTAATATTTCAGTATTATTTTTATTTTAGCATTTTAATATTTATACTTTGTTGAAGCCTGATAAATCCTCCCCCTTTTACTGTGTAATCCTTGTATGATACTGAGATGTATACACGAATTACGGCTTGGAAAAGCAGGAACTTTGGTGTCTATTTGTCCCCATGACCACCTTTTCTATTTCATTTGCTTGCAGACAACTCATTATTCTATCTCAATGCCATTTTAATTTAACATATCAATGTACTTTTGTAGCTTAAAAGCTAGCTTGTCATGGATTTAATATTTTAGCATGTCGATATATGTTGTAGCTTAAAACACTTACTAGCACACCAAACATCTATCAATCCCAAATCGTTTTTCCTGGCAATCTGAGCGTACCTCTCCTTGCATTGACACAGCAGCTGGCCCTCGGCAAACGAGCAGTTCACAGCATTTTTGCCACAATCACATTCTGCGTTTTAAAGGGAAAACAATTAATTCACTTAAAGAAAGCATTCATGGTAACAGATGTATGTATGATAACTTTATTCTTCATATTAAGTTATCCATCACACATTCATAGAATAAAAAGTTATCATACATGCATCTGTACTACTAAGTTCTAACTAAGGCATTAAAGCAAATTAGGTTTTCAATTAGCTAAGTTATCTATCATATATTCATAGAATAAAAGCTATCATACATACATCTGTACTACTAAGTTCTAACTAAGTTCATACTAAGTTATCTATCATATATTCATAGAATAAAGTTAGCAGCCATGAAGACTCATTCAGGGAAAAAATATCAGTATTATAAAAAAGTTTATTCTCTTAAAATAATCGTTAACAGAATTACTTCCACTAAATATGGAGGCTAACGCTGCCAAAATGCCTCAATTATGTCAAACTGTCTATGTAACATACTTCCACTAATAAAATGATACACTAAAAAGAAAAATACAGTAGCTATAACTAATTTTTGCGTCGCTTTCAGTTGTATAGTTGCTTTCTTTTTAAACGTATTACGGCGATACAGTATTACATTTTCTTTTATACACTTTTAGCACATTTAAAATATTGCTGTAAAATTTAGTCTTATTATGTCTCATCAATTTTTGTATATACAATATTTAAGTGAGGTAAAAATTAAGAAAAATATAAAAATGTGCAATTAAAAAATAACGTCTAAACATATATTCACTGAGAGTGGTGATAGTATACAATGATGCATGGAAAAATTTCATACATTCTAAACATTAGTCTTATTACATTTTTCTACGTACGTTAAATCTTATTACATTATGTCTCTTAGCCTATTTCATATATGTCTGCTAAATATTAGTCTTATTACATTTTATCAATTTTGTATATACAATATTTAAGCGAGATAAAAAATTAAGAAAAATAAAAAAATTGAAATTAATAATAACGTCTAAACATGCAGTCATTGAGTAGATTATAGTATACTAATTTTTCTAGATAGCAAAGATTAGATAATGGCAAACTATCTAAATTTCAATTGGTTTCCCATGTATTTGAAACCAATTGAATTTAATGTGAGGTTAACGAAAATAAAAATAATTTTGTTATAATTTTTTCTAGAATTTGCAATCTAAATTGCTAAATTTTTTTCCTTCAAGAACGGAATTTTAAGATGGTGGACTAGATTTCACAAGGCGATTCTAAAATGTAACTTACGTTCACATTTGTGGAAGTTATCAGCATATCCTTCTTTGCAGACGCAAACTTTCATCTCATCTTGCAAGAAACAGTCGCCATTTTCACCGCAGTCACACTCTGAAAAATAAATTCAAAAATTTGCTTTATTTAATATATTCTAATCACATCTGTTTTTGCTTAAGCATATATATATATATATATTTATTTAGATATATTTTTGCTTTATTTTATGAATATTCTACATTTGCTTTTAATATGGATTAAAAGTAATCATTTTTAATGAAAATTTCCATAATGTCATTCAGCAGATACTGAAGCATTATTTTCAGGAATATATAATCTTTTGATAGTGTTAAAAGCTTACATTTTTAGGAGTTGATTGTTTCCATCGAAAAATGGTAAGAAATAATTATAGGGATAAGGTTCATGACAATTGGAAACATTAAAGACATTACTATAATATAATTGTGAATGCAATGGTTGTAAATATCAATTTTATACAAGATAAAATAAACTTCATTATAAAGCAAGGTAGAAATATTTTTTTCCATAGTAAGACTATTTGAGTTTCATATGTATGTATTAGTGGTTCGCCTTTTTGACTACTACTAAGTTAAGAGTCTTTTAATTTGTTTTATCTTGAAGAGCATTCAAATACCCCGGGACATTTATTTAAAAAGTCCTTAAAAACAATAATCTTCCCCTTCAGTTAGCTAAGACTTTCATAGTTAATGCGAATACAAGATCTTTGAGGTAAAAAAGAAAGAAAAAAGCGTATACAGTTTATAACTTACGTCACAAATTAAATTTTTTATATAAATTGTAAAAAATAATTCAATCATTAAAAGTTATATTATTTATTTTTGAAAACAGAAAGGGGTTTAGCTGGATAAATTTTTGATCAATGAGCAATTCATTTTTTAAATTCTTTATATGTTTCTTACCCATACACCCCCTTTTCTTCTCCACAAAGAGATGCTTGGGCTCCTTGCACTTGCATGTCCCTGTTTTGCTCTTACTGTCCCACACGCATTCTGCATCTCCCCCGTGTCCACACCGTCCTAGTGTGCACCACTTTGGGGTTTCGCACCACGTTCCCGTGTAGTCATCAGGACATTCGCAAGCACCACCTTCTGGACATGTGCCGCCATTTTGGCATGGCTGGGTGTCGTTACATGCCTCTGCGGGAAGAGAAAAAGAGATGAGAAACAAGTATTTCTTTTTAACCTTTTAAAATCTACCACACTTTCTTTTTAACGAGTAATGCAAATTGGTATGAAGGAAAGAATTTTTCTGTTTAATTATTCCTGTTGCCGTATGAGGAATATAAATGGCACGAGGCATGAATATTCTTGAAATATAAACTGGCACGAGGCATGAATATTATTGCAATATGAACTGGCATGAGGTATGGACATTCTTGAAATATGAACTGTCACGAGAGGAATTATTACTCCTGTGTCTACCTGTCGCGTGGGTTTGCCTTAAGAGCAAGAAATACAAAAATTGATAGAAGGCGTTTTGTTTTCGTGAATTAAAGGGAGTTGAGTTTTTACAGTTCCTCTGAGAGTATATGTGCTTTTATTTGGAGATCATATTATTTTACAATTCCACCACACGAATTTTAAATTATTATGCTATTACTGTTGTTGCTGCTACTAATCCCCGCGGTGCAAGAAAGCCCACATCAGGTCAAACGAATTGACCATGGCTGGGTAATAGTCCATGGCTAAGGTAATATGCAGCTTCACTTTTAGCGAGGAACCATGGGCTGAAGATCGACTAAATTTTTAAGACAACGCTCTACGATCCTATTACACCGGGACTTAAAGCTTAAAGCGGATTTCGAACCACTCAATCAACCATGGTACCGCCGAGACTCGATCCCAAAACCTGTGGTGCAAAGTGCCAGACACTCGCCCACTCAGGCCCATGCTATTATTAATATTAATGATTATACTTGGTAACTGATTACTGATTGTTGTTGAAAGTAATGCTCGTTTCATTTAGATTTTTGAGCATTTAAACATGGTTAGTATATAGTAGTGATAAGAGATGGATAGAATCATTCCCTTTAATAGAGGATACAATTTAATAAAAAGAAATATCGTTTCTTTTCATAGTGATTACAATGCTTCAAATCTCGATTCAAGTTAATTTTAAAATTAAATTTCTTCTCAAATCTCATTCGTTAATTTTAATAATTAAACTTCTTCAAATCTCGATTCAAGTTAGTTTTAAGAATTAAATTTCTTCAAACCTCATACAAGTTAATTTAACAATTGAACTTCTTCAAACCTCGATTGAGTTAGTTTTGGAATTAAACTTCTTCAAACATCGATTCAAGTTTGTTTTAAGAATTAAACTTCTTCAAACATCGATTCTCGTTAATTTTAAGAAATAAACTTCTTCAAACATCAATTCAAGTTTTTTAAGAATTAAGTTTATCACCAATAATGCATTGACATAAACATGCATTGAAATAACTGATGACGACTACGATTTGTAGGTTGATGGAGCTCCTTTGTTGTAGCTCCTTCTTTGCATATGAAAGGGAAGTTATTTCAGCTTTAAGCCCATTGCATTAAAAATAAACAATCAATATAAAGATAATAATAAATGGAGAAGAGAAGTTTTTTTTCAATAAAGTATTTAATAATTATTGATTATAATTTAATAATTAAAATAATAAAGTAAAATGAGGATTTGAAGAATTACAAACTGAACGTAGTTTGAAAGAGAACTTAAATATTAGAAATACTTTCAAAAGGTTGATCTAATTCAAAAGGAGTACAAGTTAAAAATAACAAAAACGTTTCTGAGTAGTTTTTAAGAGAGTGAAATGGTAATGACGGGGAAAATCTGCGAATCGTACAAGGTTAGTTGCAAGTGAGCGATGGAATAGCAGAGCCTGGGGATTGAAATAACTGAAAAGTCAAATACGTTTTGAACTGGTGGAGTTGCCGTATGAATAGGTAGAAAGAATTGCAGTTTTGGATCCGAGCAAAATAATTATTTATATAAATATACTTATCAAGCATATTCATATACTGTAAAAATACTCACCTACGCATTCTTTTGTTGATTTTGACATGCCGAAACCCTCATTGCATTTACACTGCTTCTCGCCATTTGCGTTATAAGAACATTGGCCATAATTTACCCCACAGTCACACCCTGAAAAAAGTATTTAAAAAGTAAAATGGTAGCAGAATTGACACAAAAAGATGCAAGATAAAGAATGACAACCCACCAGAAAACTTCTGCCCAACTCATGCCAACCTATTCTCCAGTCTTCCTACTAATACTACATCACACTACATCGTTGTGCCTAGAGCTGAGTTGCCCGCTTTAGTTTGGGAATGATGTGGGTGGGATTTGGTTTGGTTTTGGTTTGTCGCTCCACGGTCATCGTTAGGCTAAACAGACCGAGACCTACAGTTTAAAGTGGATTGCGAACCACTACAAACATCCATGTACTGCCGGGACTGGAAACCAGCCTGGGTACCGAGCTCCAGCGCTGGGACACCGGCCATTCAGGTCTCGATGCGGGTGAGAAGTCTGATTGGACTCTGCGAAACTCTACAGTCATATGAGACAGGGACCTATGGCTTAAAAGGGGATTACGAACCACTACAAAAACATAAGACATTGCACCATGGGGACTGAACACCATACTTTTGGCATCGAGAGCCAGAGCGCTGACACTAAGCCATTCAAGCCTCAGTATTAGGACTGAGGTTTATTCCGCTGATGGCCCCTGTTGTAAACACTGTTTTCAAAACTGAGAAGACAAGATGGCGTAACGCGGAGTAACAATACCACCACAAAGCTCTACTATAATGTTAACCGGGGACGTACAGCTAAATGGATTTTGAACCACAACAAACATCCATAGCAGCGCCGGGACTCTCGGAACCTGAAACTTGTGGTACCGGGAGCCAGAGGGCTGGACGCTCGGCCATTCAGGCTCCCCCTCCAGTCCTACTGTCCGCAATCGATATTTATTTTCAGTTTCATCTTGATGCAAGACTCTTTCGGAAAGTTGTGTCATTAACTAAAAGGAATTGGTTATGTGACATTCTCGAATTTTTACTCTTTAGTAAATGCAGCTAAAAGAGGAAGAAACTATTTTTTAAAACTTACTATTTGCTATACCAATAAATTTTAAGTTTCCCATTGGTTAAATAATTGACTTTTAGCTTACATAATTGTAGTTCGATAATTTTTCAATTGTTGTGAATCGATGACAAACCAACGCAGGTGTGACCAGAAATTTCGCAACTCACCTGAATATTTTTCCGGCCCGTGAGATTTTTCACACTTACACAAAATATATTTATTTTATGTGGCCAAAGTATTGAAAACCAATGTATTAAAATGCATTATGTGTACATCCATATATTCAATAATTAACTGTTGAAATGATGAAGAAAAATTAACTTTAATTTTAAAACACTATTCTTGCGAATATATCAAGGATACTACTGTTTTATTTATAGTTAGGAATTCGACTAAATTATATTCTGGAATGCATGAGTCGCTCGCATCTTTTGGAACATCAATATAATATATTTCTATGGTTCACTTTAAATGACTTCAGTGACCATTCCTAAATACGCAGTTGATTGTTGATAGCAGAGCAAACCAGACTCTTTTTTCTAAGTTGTTAACGTTTTTGGTTCAACTTACGCATGTGAATAGCTTTTTACGAAAATGAAATTGACCCCAAATACGCTGAACATAGCGGACGCAACACCCATTACGATGTGCAAAACACACAATTGAGATTGATTTTGAAAGCTAAGTGAAAGAGTGGAGAAACAATATCACTTTGAAAGTAAAAATAAATATTTTTTAATGATTTCATTTTTATTTCATTTATATTTATATGTTTTTCTATATTTCTATTTTTTGAGTGTTATATATTTCTTTACAATGGGCGTTAAGTATCATTATTATTATATTATATATGTTTACGTGTAAGAATAATAGTAAACACAAAAATAAAAACTCATTATATTTCAATTTTTCTAACTCCAAAAATGCTCTACAGTGTGTGTCTAAATCTAATATGGGGATATATAGTTTTATATGCGGCCGGCGGTGTTAGGATGCATTTCCAAAGTGGCCCACACATGATCATTTGGGTTGGCCACCCCTGTGATAAACACTTGCATTTATGAATGTGATCAATACCATGCTTTCACTTCGATTCTAAAAACGGTTCTTTCTCGTTCTTTTTCTGGCTCACACTGCTATTTGTATAAAATTTTTATTACATTTTTAGATTTTTATGATTCAATCATTTATCATATTTTCTCCATATAACCTACAACCATGCATTTCTTAATATAAATTACTTTTGCGAATATCTAACTTTATCAGATGTGAAAAGAAGAATATGTCAAAATACTTACACTCGCAAGTATCAACAAGTTGACTGTATGGCGACAGACATTCGCAAACTTTCTTTCCAGTGTCACCAGAACAATGTCTGGAGCCATTTCCACATTTTTGCAATCTAAAAGAAATAATAGAAAAAAAAATGTAATTCTATATAAATAAATGAAATTCTATATATAAAATATATATATATTATCTATTCTATATATAAAATAATATTAGTGATATTTTTTTCTCACCTTTGCACTTTTCTCCATCGATGCTGTAATATCTTGTTTTGCAGAAGCACCTTTTCTTTCCGTTCCTGAATTCGCACCCTGAGTACTCTCCCATTACAAGCTGCAAGACAAATAGAAGGTTAGCAAAACCCAGGGTGATTATGTTCATTTCAATTTTCACCTTTTTTTCTTTAGGATTCATTCATGCCATTTATTTCATTTTTCTCTCATTTTTTCATTTAATTTTCATTCTTTCAATGATTCTTTAAAACTAACATTACCTTAAATCATTAAATATTATATTTTTAAATTAACATTTTTATTTTTAATTAAATTAAATCTTATTTGAAATGTATTACCTTCAACCCGACCCATGGCTATAGTATATGATGACAATTCTGTAAGAAAAAAGCAATTCAATGACTCGCTGCTATTGAGCATTGAGAGGAGATTCTATTAGTTGTCGGCTTCATTGCAGACACTGTTCCAAAAACACGAGGGACTCGATGGGCGTTTGTGACGTTCAGCAACTTGTTACTCAGAATATTTGGCGATGAGTTTTCCTTGGTTTCTCCGCACAATACGCAGATGCGTTGCACTTCCCCCTAAAACCGGAAGGCATTGCTCTCCTTCTTCGACTCTATTTGTTATATAAACTATATACGATGACATTGCTGTAAGAAATTCAGGATGCCTCATTTCTATAAGAAAAAGAACGATAGAAATCGAAATTCATGGTTGTGTTTTCAAATTTAAATGAAAAACAAAAAAGAGACCAATGCTAACTATCCGCAATGGGTTATTTTTGAAAATATTCCACAATATCCCTTGCTGAAAAACTGCTGAATTCCACAACATCACTGGGTTCTGTTAAATTGCTGAATTATAGATGTTTTATAACTGGAAAAAAAATGGAATTTAGGACAGTATGAATTGTACCTCACGTTCGCAAGTCTTTTTGTCGTAGTCAAAGCCGTTGAGGTCATACTTGCACTTGCAGTAGACGCGCCCGTCGTCCAGGGTGCAGTTGGCCGTGGGGTCGGTTCCGCAATCCACCTCCTTGCTGTGGCACTTGTCTATGATCTCGCACCGATCTCCGCTCGCACCCTTGTCACAGACGCACTTTCCCTGGGAGCAGTAGCCGTGCGGCTTTGCACTCCCACGTTCTGGCAGGGTTCTGGCAGAGGAAGAAACATTATTAAATACCCTTTCAAGACAAGGAAAAGTATGAAACGAAACAGTATTTTTACAAAAGTATTTTTACAGTATTTAAAACAGTATTTTTTTTAAAAAAAAAACAACATGAAATGAAACAGAATTTTTTTACAAAAAAATGATTTTAATAATGATATTTTTTTTTGAAGGGCTGAGGGCTAGCGCTCTGGCGCTCGGTACCACAGGTATCGGGTTCGAATCCGGTGGTGCCATGGGTGTTTGTAGTGGTTCGGAATCCACTTTAAACCTTTAGGTCCCGGTCCTAATAGGATCGTAGAGCGTTGCGGGGGCATTGTTATTCTGCGTCCGTGGTTTATCTTCAAGTTACGCCCCCCCTGGGTAGTACAAAGTGAGCAACGTCTTTTGCAGCCATTATGGCATAAAAGATCACGGTCTATATTTGCCAGCTGTATTAGAGAAAAAAAAAATAATAATAACCTTTTCAAACGCAAAGGACATTGATATTAGATTGGTTTGGTTTGTCGCTCTACTGTCATCTTGCGTAAACTTTAGATAATTAGACAGGGACCTACAGGTTAACTTGAATTCCGGAACCACCAGCAAACATCCATGCCACCGCCACCTTCGATGGCAGGGGGTAGTCGAAACCTGTACCAACGGCCGAAAAAGCGCTATCCAGTTGGCCATCAGGCCGCACTTTAGATTAGAAGTTATCTCAAGTTTTATAGAGTTTTCAAAATAGTTTTTAATAATGATAGGTTTGGTAATTTTTTTTTTTTTCTGCGGTAATTTTGTATACACTTTAGGCTAATTATATCGGGACCTACAGTTTAGCGTGGATTCTGCACCACAAACAAAACATCCAAGCCACTGCCAGGTTTCAAATACTGGAGTCTGTGGTACCAAAAGCCAGACCTCAGCCATTTGTCCATAAGGCCAAGCTAATAATCGAAGGAGCAAAAAGAAAACTTGCCTCGTATGAAAGAGGAATGCTAATAGAATAAAGGAATTTTTACTTTTGATGATTAATTTTTGTTTTCAAATGCAAATAATTGCTGTTTTCAATACTTTCACAGATCATTTCCACGGAAACTGCAGCCAAATTTTGGAATAATATCCTCAGTGCAGTATCTGGAAATATACGGATATCTATGGATTTATTGATTTGGGCATCGTTCCCTGATTTATTGATTTATATCGTATCGTTTCAAGCACTGAACATTTGGTAATTTCTTGTTTTTAATTTTTTTCTTTATCTTGTGACAGTTCATTTTTTTCACATCCGGCCTACTCATTGACACTATCACTCTTGTACTGTTATTGTACTGTTAGCTATCAGAGCACCGTGGAGCCTTACAGAAATGGTTCTCTATAGTACAGAAATGGTTCTTTTTCAGGTGGTATATTCATTCAATTTCTTCTATTAACTCACACTCTCCCTGTATATATCTTGTTCAAATTTTCAATCGTTCATAAAATACTTTCTATTCATCCCCTCACGTTCAAATACATTTTTTTTGAACTCGTAGTGGATGATATTGGATGTTAATACAGTTTTTCAAATATTAATTCAGTAATTAAATTTTATTAATCAATTATATATTTTTAGATTTAATTTGCATATATCTAGCAATAGAGGGCACCAGATAAACTTAAAAAATGAATGAAAAATTATTTATAAAAGGATTTTCTGCAATAGAGTGAAAAAAAAAGTAGGAATTGACTTTTAATTTTTTATATATTGCTTGTTTTGTAAATGGAAGTTATGTGAAACCCAACCTGTATTAAGCTGAGAACCTTCTACAAGTTTTTTGTATTTCAAAACGATTTTGTAAATCTATCCATCTATCTATATCCCCCCCTCGCGCTCTCTCTCTATATATATATACATACATATATATATATATATATATATTATGCAGGGTTCTATTGACAATAGATAAAGTCTCCTATCCTGTTCTACATCTGGTCTATTGCGATACACATTTTTTTGTCATTACATATTTTTAAAACGTAGTTTTGTATAAGCAAATAGTTGTAAGAGCCTGATGGCCGAGTGACTGGCGCTGGGTGTCACAGGTTTCAGTTCGAGTCCTGAGTGGTGCCATGGATATTTGTATTAGTTCGAATTCACTTTAAACTGTAGATTCCTGTCTAATATAACTGTTGTGCGTAGGGATGACAACACTATCCCCGTAAAAGGAAAACATCTCCTATCTAGAAATCTGCCAGTGGGCAGATGGCCAACCCACGCTGCGGATGTTTGCACCACTGAGAACGATACTGATGAAATAGTTGTAAAGGTAAAAGTGCCGAGAAACTTTTTGCTCTGTTAACCGTAGATATTTGTCTTTCGAACTACACTGGCAGTTTTTCATATTCCTGGTGTAATAAACGAGGATATTCTAATTTCTTATACTAATTGAGAAAATACTTTTAGTTGCTACTCTATTTTTAAACTTTCAGTTAGATTTTACTTAAAAATGAATGCAAATGTTAAATTAAATAAAAACTAATTTGAATACAAGTCTTTATATTAATTATAAAAGTATTGAAGTTGTGGACTGTAATATATAATGATGAGCCCTTATATATCTCTCTAATTTACACATTATATGCACTCTTTAAAGTTTAATTTATTTATTATGAAACAATTAATTAGTAAAAATAACTAGAAAAAAAGATCACTCTAAAAAGCAATGAACTATGTAATTATCAATTTGTTTTTACTGCTCGCACTATTACTGCCCTATTTATCTTCACGTCCCTTCTTTACGCCATATCAGATCATCAATGAACTGTCTCGAACAATCCTAGTCAGCCACGAATTCACATGCCGATGCATACCAGAATCTGACATCATTACATGATTCTACGAAATATTGTCACAATAAGATTACAAAAAGTATTTTTAGTATTTTACAAGACGGATCACAACTCTGGGCAAGTTTTTGGAACCCTAGGGTTATGCGGAATACACTTTGAGACCTATTGCAGTTCTTTCTTTGTGACAGTATAAAATATGAATAATTTATTTGAAAAGAAAACTGCATCATTGTGTTCACTTTGAGCATTTCACCAGACACTAGATCATTCTCTATCATTCATTCTAGATTATTTTAGATTATTCTCCATTAGAAAGTAGACATGTAACCGATTCAGAATTACCGAAGGAAGAACATGGGGAGCTCCTGCTGGATTGTACCCACAATTTTGGACAAGCACACCTCCAAGCATGATCTAATTTATAATCCTCAAAAGCCTTACAAGGTCGTCAAAAAGTTATTGATTTTTCTAAATCTAAATAAGTTTGTTATTAATGATCAAATACTCAATATTGTCTTAATTATGACAATTACAAGTTTTAACACACCGTTAATATGTTTTGGACCCCTGAAACATCAAATAATCTGCATTTATTACATAAATTTGAAAGTTGTTGCATTCGTTTTCTCATTATGTAGTTTTTCCAAATAAACTTCTAGATAATTAATTTTGATAAAATTTAAGAATGTAATAATTTTGTTTGTCGTTATTTTGATCCAAATCAAAATTTGAAAATACACACCGACCTTCTAAATTGTTTATTATTTTCTATTATTTAAAGATAATTCAATCAAATTATACATGAATTTAAAAACAATGATCATTAATAATACATTGAATCAATTATAATTGCTGAGTCATTGTTTTTTTAATCATCTTATATTGTTACTTCGCAGATATAGGTTTTGTATTAGATGTCATTTATAAACAAACTAATGAAAAATGAATAACTATTAAAGATGTAAGATTACATCAATCTATCAGCATTAGTGTTATAATTTTCATATGTTAAATACTTTGTCCAATTCGAAAATATTTTAGTATTTTATTTTTTAAATTACATTGGAAACCAATAAAATTTATATTAATATATACATATTTTAAGAAATTCTAAACATGATGAATATTTAAAATTTTATGATTTTTAATTATAAACATACCATCAGTAATTTTTAATTTTTAATTGCAAACATATCAGCATTAATTTATGATTTTTAATTGTAAACATACCAGCAGTAATTTATGATTTTTAATTGCAAAAACAACCAGCATTAATTTTTGGTTTCTAACTGTAAACATATCAGCATTAATTTATGATTTTTTATTTGTAAAACATACCAGCATTAATTTATGGTTTTTAATTGCAACTTAATTGTAAACATAACCGATTACCGGACATAACAATTATCAGCATTACTTTATGGTTTTCAATTGTAAATTTGCCAGCATTAATATATGATTTTTAATTGCAAATATACCAACATTAATTTATGATTTAATTGCAAACATACCAGAGCTAATTTGTGATTTTTAATTGTAAACATACCAGTATTAATTTATAATTTTTAATTGTCAACATACCAGCATTAATTTATGATTTTTAATTGCAAACAGGCATACCAGTATTAATTTATGGTTTTTAATTGTAAACATACCAGCATTAATTTATGGTTTTTGTTAAGATATCAACATTAATTTATGATTTTTAATTGTAAACATACATTAAATTTTTAAATTAATAAACATTAATTAACATTTTTAATTTTTAATTAATTAAAGATTTTTAATTGTAAGCATGCATTAATTTGTGATTTTCAATTGTAAATATTGGTATATTTACAATTAAAAATCAAATGAATGCTGGTATGTTTGCATTAAACATACCAACATTAAAGTACACCAGCATTTAAGCATACCACCATTAAACATACCAGTATTTAAACTGTGAAAGAGTTAACCATGTTTGCAATTAAGCATACTAGCATTAATTTATGGTTTTTAATAACATATCAGAATTAATTTATGGCTTTTAATTGTAAATATACCAGCATAATTTATAATTTTAATTGTAAACATATCAGCATTAATTAATGATTTTTATTTGTAAACATAACAGCATTAATTTATGGTTTTTAATTGTAAACATACTAGCATTTATTTATGGTTTTTAATAACATATTAGAATTAATTTTATGGCTTTTAATATAAGCATACCAGCATTAATTTATGGCTTTTAAATGTAAAACATACCAGCATCAATAATTTTTAATTGTAAACATATCAGCATTAATTAATGTAAACATACCAGCATTAATTTATTTTTTTGTAAACATACTAACATTTATTTATGTTTTTAAAACATATTAGAATTAATTTATGGCTTTTAATTGTAAACCTACCAGCATTAATTTATAATTTTTAAATGTAAACATACCAGCATTAATTTATAATTTTAATTGTAAACAAATTTGGATTCACTCCTTGATTGAAGAATAGATTCATCTTTCAATATATTCAATGCAGAAAATTCAAGGTTCTTTTCTTTATAGTTTTTCACATTTGTTCCAGATACAAAAACATTAATATAAATTGCAAGTAAACACAGTACAACATATGATTTCACAAACATTTTTCTATCAATATTTTAAAAAAGATATCATAAGTGCTAGTTCTCGATTTACGATTAGTATATTTTAAAGGAATAAATAGATTCGATTTAAAAAGAAAAAAAATGATTTATGAAAGAGTGAATTTGTTTTCAAGCCACAAGGTAAACGTAAGGGCAGTTATCTACTGAAGTTTGATAAGAAATCCTTATCAGTGAACCTTATCGACTAAAAATTCGAACGTACAATGTCATTTTTATCAATATCTTCTCTTATTGTATTTAAATGAAAGATTTATTGTGATATTATTTTAAACACAATAAAGAGAAAGAGTTAACTGTGGCAAATAAGTTATTTTAAAATCGTTAATAATTTTAAGATGTAAAAGCAGATTTTGACCTTTAATTGTGTCATTTATCTTGCTTATGCAATTATTCACTCTCCTTATTTTAGACTCTTAAAAAGACAAACAGAGCTGATCATTGAATAGTTTGACACGGTGTCTCTAATTGGCATTTGATTTGCTTGGACATTCCTCTATATGACATACAAATACTGGGCAGTTATTGAAAGTCGTTGCAGAAAGTACCGCTTTTGCACAATTTCAATACAATTCTTCAAATCATTCACTTTGAAGTGTTATTCATTATCATAAAATGGCTGAAAATATAAATGTTGACAGTAATAATATGAATGAATGGCCGAGTGGCTAGCTCTCTGGCGTTCGGTACCACAGGTTTCGGGTTCGAGTCCCGGCGTTGCCATGAATGTTTGTTAGTGGTTCGGAATCCACTTTAAACCGTAGGTCCCGGTTCTAATAGGTTCGTAGAGAGTTGCGGGGGCAGTGTTACTCCGCGCCTGTATCTTCAAGTTACACGCGCCCCCTGGGTAATGCAAAGTGAGTAACGTCTGTGCAGCGCTTGCCTTAAGGCATCAAGACCAAGCTGTCTAAGTGTTTGCCAGCTGCATTAGGGGGAAAAAGAACAGTAATAATATTGTATTCCTTTTCCCACAAAAAAAAGAGTTGTATCATTTCGTTATCAAGAGAGAGGAATGTATATTTTTAACAATATATAATAACAACATATCACCCAAATTTGACAGCAGATAAGCAGTGTTGTGAATATTATTATTATTACATGCAATTAGTATTTTATACAAATGGTAACAACTTGTCATTCAAATATTATAGCAGATAATCAATATCATGGATCATGGGCCCTCATGAAATTAGCGATTGTCTATTCGGCCTTCACAGGTTGAAACGATTACAGACGGAATACGGACTACTCCATGAGTAGTAATTGGTGATAGGCCATGGGCTTAGGCAGAGTCGATTCCATTAAGAAGTAAGGGAGGCTGATCCGCCTCTTGACGATTTTCTTAAGGGAGGTTTTCGTGAAGAGAAAAGGCGAGTTCTGCAACGAGTCGACAAGAAATGTTGTTTTTCTCTTTTTCTTTGAAGTGACTGAACAGGCTTGGGTATCCGCCTGTTTTCAAAGTGAGCCTCTTGTGGTTTCGTGCATCATGCCCTGTAATAATTAAGGTCTGCCGCACACAAGTCAATTAGATTCCTCGTAGACTCGCGAATTCTGAAAATCTCCGATCTTGGAGTGAATTTTGCACTTGTGAATCAAAGTATCGTTAATTTTCATTTTTTGTAAATTGAGTTCTGTATATATATATATATATATATACATATATATATAATATACTTCAATATATATATAATAAAAATTAAATTTTCCCATTAACCTGAAAGTGGTCTTCTTCTTGAAGCCGCTAAACATTTAGTACAGGCAGAGTGATTACAATATATCAACAATCATAATTTTCACTTGTGAAATTTTATTATTGCCTTGTTTGGACCTAATCAAGCATATAAAATATAACAGGGGACACCATTGCCACTTTTTTATTCCAAGCCAAGCTTATAGCTTTCCATTTTTATATAAAAATATTTTATCTGTTTCTTAGAATAAGTATTTTTTTTATGATTTCACGAAAATCTCTTTGCAATATCATTTATTCAAATATATTTTTATATGGAAATCATGTCTTCCCATTGTCCTGTCTACGCTATTTTAACTCATGCATTAAACTCATGCAAGAATAGAACCATTTCTATATATTTGCTTCATATAATTTAGCTGTAGTATATTTTCTCACGAGAAAAATTTACTACAGCGAGTTTTGGCATTTTATTCCTAGGGAGATGAATGTATGTTTTTTTGAAAAATATATAATAAACCTGTCATTTAAAATAGACAGCAGACGAGCTTTATTCAGCATAGTCTATTACATGCAATTAGTATTTTGTAATAATGAGACCAACTTGTCACTCAAATCTGATAGATATAGGTATCGTGTATAATGAGACTCAGAAGTTAACGAATGTCTGCGCGAACTTCACAGGTCAGAAACAATTACAGATTGAACATCAGCCAATTGATATACCATGAGTTGTTCCATCGTGATTGGTGATAACTGAGAAATGTCTACTCAATGAGAAGTGAGAGAAATGACCTCCTAATGATGGGTTGTCTTAAAAGGAGGTTTTTGATGAAGAAGAGGAAGAGTTCTTTTTATCTAAAGAGTTTTTCTCCTGTTTTTAAATTCATCGTAGAATTAATAGATTCATCGTAAACTCTAGAACTCTGAAAACCTTCGAACTTGGAGTGAACTGCACTTGTGTATCTAATTCATATTTTTAATTTTCTTTTTGTCAATAGAATTCTGTATATATATAAGCCGTTGTCTAGTGTAGGCTAGACGTTACAAACATATATATTTTCGGAAATAATTTTTGGTATTAATGCCATATGCTATTGTTGTTGCCAAAAGATATGCTGCTTATAATGGAATATCTCTTCTTTTTAAACATTGATATCCATATTTTTAAGTTAGGAAAAATTCCGGAATATTTCTAATTAGGAAGTCAATATCGATACAATGCCAATCAAAATGTCACAAATATGCTTGTTTTCCAAAGCAGTGTTTTACACTATTATTTACCACCATTGGTTAATAGAATCTTTTTATAGTTCTGCCATTGAGCTCATCATTTGTAAATTGTATCAGTTGTATTTATCTTCTTCATTCTCATAATAGCCCCATAGTGGGGCAAGGCCGTCTCCTACTGGCAGACTTCGAGACAAGAGATGTTTTTCTTTTTATGGGGTAGGGTTGCGAACTCTGCTCTCTACAATCATATTAGACCGGGATCTACGGTTTAAAGTAGATCCCAAAACCATTACAAACATCTATGACACCACCGGGATTTGAACCCAAAACCTGTGGTATCAAGTGCCAGAGCTGGTCACTCTGCCATCAGGTCAGATTACATTTATCAGTTGTATTAATTGTAAAAAAAAAATGTTTGACTTTTTGAAAACATTATAAATATAATATATTTTCATGTAAAGATTATTTTATTGTTCTTTGATGATGATTTCATTCAGTCAGAATAGAACATGCTAAGGAAGAAGAAAGGTCACCGTGGCCCAAATTAAAGTTTTTGAGCCATCATAATTTAGAACATGCAAGTTCAGAGTTGGTGTCTTTCAAATAGTATTTACCTCCCTATATCATTGCAACGAGAAAGATTTTCTCAGTTTGTGGTCTACCGCCCCTCACAATGGAACAACTTATAGTATAATTCATAACCACTCTGTAGTTGTTTCGACCTGTGAAGGTCGCACAGACATTCATTAATTTTATGAGTCTCATTATACATAATACCAATATCTGCTATCAGATTTGGTGACAGATTGTTATCGTTAATACAAAACACTAATTGCATGTAATATAACTACCCACAATACAGCTTGTTTGTTGTCAAATTTGAGTGATGGTTTGTTATATATTTGTCATATTACATGCATTCTCTCTTGAGGGGAATGAAAAGCCAAAACTCTTCACGTGATAAAAAATGCTATAGTGTCATTAAATCAGACGTCCCTTGTTTTGTTTCAAAAATAGTCATGGATCCACACTTAAATAAACAAAAAAAAAAAAAAAAAATTACAAATCAGTTAACTTAAAAAACGTTTTCCATTTATAACTTGTAGTGGTAAATAATTAGTTAAAGGTGCAGAATAATATAACCAGTTATTGGCAGATAAACACAAATAACAATAAGCGATTATAAACGTGTTGTAATCGAATAAAATTAATTCTGAAGGTGACTCCTTAGTAACATTTTAATAAAATTCATGTAATATATTTACGGATAAATCCATTTATAAGCAATTGTTTTACACTGAACATGTTATAAGAAAACAAAAGATATAAAAACGATAATTATTATCTTTTTTAACTGATAATTAAATTAAATTGTTAAAAATTATTTCATTTATTTTACCGATTTTGTTTATTTTAAAAATCAGGATCAAAAATGCATGTGAGATTAAAAGTAAATAAATTAATACTCTGATAAATAAATTTATTTTTCTTATGAAAAATACTTTTATCTTAGTAACTATTAATAGTAACTTTTTAAGAAAATATATGTAATACATTCATGTCCATAAATTAAGGATAATGAAGTTCAGGCAAAGAAAGAGACAGAAGCAAAACAAATTTGACTTATTTGTAAAGTCTATTTATTAAACAAAAGGCAAGAAAAAAAAAAGATGCTATATGTTTGACATAATTAATAAAAATTGCGATTTTTTACTCCTGGAGCAAATTTCAAAAAGAACCTATTTACAAAAAATAGTATAACATGGTTAGTATGATGGTTAATATGGAGTATGTCTCCCGGACGATGCAATACCGGCCTTACAACGCCTAGGCATGCTGAGTATCAAATTATCAATCTGATCTTGGGAGAATATTACACCACTCATCAAGCAATGCCCTCCGAAGTTCTGGTTGACAGGTGGGAGGGTTGACGGGCTGCAATTCGTCATGCCAAGCATATCACACACATGCTCTATTGATTCAAGTCCGGTGAGTATGCTGGCCAATCCATACGGGTGATATCCTCCAATTGAAGGCATTCGTCTACAATGTTTGCACGGTGAGGACGAGCGTTGTTATCCATAAACAGAAATTCAGCACCCATGGCGCCCCGAAACAAACGTACATGTTGTTCAGAATGACATCCCGATAGATGTGGCCTGTCATTGTTACACTCTGAACATGCAGGTCAGTTCTGGAACAAGAATAATTCCTCCCCAAACGAGCCATAATGTAACGGTTTCGTTCAATGGTGTTCTCTTGGTGGTAACGGGTACCTGGCGCTCTCCATATGAAAGTCCGGCGAGAATCAGACTGCAAACTAAACCTGGACTCGACGGAAAACATCACACAAGACCACTGTTGCGGTGTCCACAATGCATGCTCTCTATTCCAGGTTAATCGCAGGCGACGGTAAGCGGTAAGTGGACATCTGACAGGCCTACGAGCATATAGACCAATGTGCCATAAGCGTCTGTAATACACGGTCTGCCTTGAAACTGTCGTACCGGTAGCTGAAGAGAGCTGACGAGACAGGTCTGATGCTGTGCTCCGTCTGTTTCTTTTGGCAATAACTGCTAATACCGGTCCTCATTCGGCGTTGTAACTCCGGGGGCGACCTGTGCTGTAACATCTACTCACACATTACCATCATCTTGGAATCATTGCCAAAACCTGGAGATGACTCTGGGCGATTCCAAGTTCCTCGATACTTCCAGCTGGGTACTTTCATTCCAGTCGTCCGATAATTCTACCACGTAAAAAATCATCCAAATGCTTCCTTTGTGCCATAACTATGCGGTTATTGCAATGAAAGGCTTTTTAAAACGCCTGTGAACAATTTTACTTCTTTCCACCATTCCTTTTTTATACCTCTCTTACACTCTCTTCGACTGTGACGTACTATCCGCGCCATCTGGTGGTTTTCTGTAATTTGCATATTCTTCTTCAAGATGTGTGTGATAATTCTACAGGTGAAAGTTTTATTTTAGAGTTCAATTTCTGTGTGATTCTGAATTATATCCTTAATTTATGGACATGTGTATATTTATGGATAAATCCATTTATAACATTTTTACAGTAAAAGATGTTATATGAACTCAAAAGATGTAAAATACAAAAATTATTAATTTTCAAAACTAATAATTAAATTAAATCTTTACAAATCATTTTATTTTCCATTTATTTTACCGAATAAGTTTATTTTAAAAATCTGAATTAAAAAATGCATGTGAAATTAAAAGCAAATAAATGATACTCTGATAAATAAGTATTTTCTTATGGAAAATACCTTTATTACTTATTAACTTTTAATAAAATATACATGTATAATAATATATTTACGGAAAAATCCATTTATAAAAGGAATTGTTTTGCAGCTGAAGATATTTATATGAACCAAAAAACAAAACAAAAATATATTTTTAAAATAATAAATTAAACTAAATCTTTACAAATAATTCCATTTTTTATCATTTATTTTATAATTATGTTTATTTTAAAAAATCTGTAAAAAAATACAACCAAATAAATGATATAAATAAATAAATGTATTTTTATTAATATGAAAATATAATAAAATAGCCTTAAATTTCCATATGTAGTTAAATTTTTACAATAATGGCTCTGTTTAAACCATGGATGAATATACATCGTACACTTTAACCAGAATTAGCCAGTAGCACGCCAGCCGCATTTCAAAAATATGTGGGTCTATTACTCCAACGTCTAATCCTGAAATACAATAATCTATTAGTGTTGTAAGAATTGTGTTATTTTTAAAAATTCAAATACTACTGAGCCCAAAAGCAAGACCAATTATTTAATTTTCAAAAACTCTTTATTTATTCTTTCAAATTTATTTCATCGCCTTCAATAATGCCCTCTGGACACAATGCACTTATGCCAATTTTTTCAATCCCTCAGTGCGTGTTAAAAAGTCATCGGCAGGGATGGCCTTTAAAGCGCGCGGCGTTTCACGTTGAATCTCTTCAATCGACTCAAAACGGTGTCCCCGGGTGACCTTTTGAGTTTAGGGAATAACCTGAAATCACACACGGTGTAAATACGGTGGTTGTGGAACGATATGGGTTCCATTTTTGGTGACAGAAAAAGTCACGAAGAATCAGTGCAATGTGAGCTGGCGCATTCAGTGTTTTCGGTACCAATCGAGATTTGACACGTTTGATGCCCAAAATGGAAGTGACCGATCTTTTGAAATTCCAACATCATCAGCAAGGTCTCTAATTTTAAATCGACGGTTTTTGCAAGCACCAATATTTAATTTTTTGGACGTGAGCTTCGTCGGTTGAGGGTTGAGGTGGAAACCAGGGTCTCTTCTTCTTCAACGCATTCTCTGCCTTCTTTGAACTGTTATATCACTTCCTAAACATTTCTTTCTGCTATAATGATCACCGAATGCCTTCTGCAACATTCTATACGATACATTTCTATTAATATCAAAAGTAAAACAAATTAGATGTAAATCTCTACAATTTCTGAATTTAACTCTTAACTTTAATTCAAACGAAGTTTTTCTTAAATTTTTTAATCATTTTATTTATTTTTTCTTCTGTCGAACCCAGCGACATTTCACACCACTACTTTTAAATTGATATTGGTATTTGATTTATAATGAAGTTAGTAAATTGAGCTAGAAATATTTGGACTATTTTAATTTTCAAAATATTCTTGATGTTAAATATTGTTAATTCTTCTATTTCACTTTTGAAAAAAAAATTATTTGAATAGTGTGACTTGTATATTACGTTTTAATATAGGTTAAGAAATATTTAAAGTTATAATTACTTATTTTGATGCTTTTAGCATAGCGAAACATAGTCAATTTTATTACTAACATGTTTTTTGATAAGGCAATCAAAAATATTCAAAAAATGAAACGACTTTTTTTTTAAAAGTAAAGTTTTTAAATTTTTATTGAAGATAGGTTGTTAGGAATATATTTATATTATATAGCAAAATTTATTAAATGTTTAGTACTTCAAATTTCTTTCTTTCGTATGGTGGATTAATACTAGAAGATTTGTACTTTTTAAGACCACATATCATCACATTCATCCTATTTGTATTGAAAATAAAATGGATAATCCTATTAAGAAAATATATTCTAATTCATTATATAAACTATTTATATTCTGAATAAATTCATAATATCTGTAATACAAATATGATGTAGTTTAAATGAGATAATGTGGTTTATTCTTGTAACGTTTTATATATTGTCTTTTACTTTTCTAACTTTGATAAGCAAGTTTCTTTCCAGGCATTTTGCCACATTGAAATTATCACCTCTGTTGCTAAGAAAAAAAAGGAAGTCTATGTTAGTAAAAAATATTAATATAGCCAGGCATTCTATGATCAGAATGATGAGTTTATTATTATTAATAAGACTCACTAGCAAATCAACCTCATAAATTTTTATTACAATTTATTTAAAATTAATTTTTCTTTTTCTTTATTTATACAGGCTATACTTTGCAAACGAGTGCAGCGGACTCATCCCGACCGTAGTTCCACTTTTATAGGATGGGGCTGTGGTGTCTGGCTTAGTTTACAAAACAAAATGAAGAAACAGGGTATTTCTTTTTCAGGCCAACCGCCATTTAATTATGCCTATTAACTTACAACTGCATTTAGATTGATGATTAATTTCGTTACAAACATATTCGTCTTTTTCATTCTCTCGCTGCGTCCCGCACCTATCCCCTCGGCCGCCAGTCTCCCTTTTCTGTTCTTAACTACGATGATTGGTCCCTTTCTCCTGGGGTCAAAGTTCAGAGTTCAACACGCCTCACATGGTGAAAAATCTCTCTGATACTCGTTACCACAGGTTTCGGGTTCTGAATTCCAGCATTGCCATGGATGTTTGCAGTGGTCCGCAATCCACTTTAAACCGTAGGCCAGACATTTCGTGTATATGTTATATATATTAATATTTACATATAAACTCAAGAGCTGAAAACATTATGACCACCTGTCAATAACGTGTTGGCCCACTTGGCGCGCAATACAGCTCAACCCGCCTTGGCATGGATGCCAGTCCTTGGTAGATGGCAGGGAGACAGATTGTATTAGATGTTTAAGCAACGGTCACGCAAAATGAGATATTGCGAATTGGTGGTCTTTGAACTCTGAGCTGCCGTCCCAGGACATCCCAAATGTGTTCTATCGGATTGCGATCCGGTGAGTTAGGGCGGCCAGGACATTAACTGGAATTCAGCATCATGTTCCTGGAACCACTTCAACACAATTTTAGCCTTGTGACAAGGGGCGTTGTCCTGTTGGAACATTCCATTTCCAGCTGGAAAACAGAGCCATCATAAGGGTGCAACTGGTCCGCAATGATGTTCAGATACCCCGTAGCATTCATGGTCTGCTCTACCACAACCACGGGTCCCAGAGACGCCCCAAGAGAAAGTCACCCAAAGCATAATACCGCTACCACCGGCCTGTGTATGACCTACTGTACATTGAGGAGCAACTGTCCTCCTGGAAGACGGCGTATCCTGACACGGTCATCGGCGTGATGAATGACAAACCGTTATTCATTTGACCAGGCAACTCTCTCCCACTGATCCATGGACCAGTCACGATGTTCCCGGGCCCAGCGCAGGCGCAGTTGGCGATGACGCTTTTCAGCAAAAGGCACACGAGTGGGACGTTTGCTTATGTTACCGACTGCCGCCTGCTGATTACAGACAATTAAATCCTGCATTTTATTTCTACACTTTTACGATTTAAAAATTTTATTTAGGTACTTATTTTGACATTCTGCTCGAGTTTTTTTTTTCTGAATTTTTATGAAAAATATTGGTTATGAAAGATAAAAAGTTAGTTTACATTTGGCACAATGCACACACATACACACAAACACATGCACAAACACATACACACACAAACACATACATTATATATACACAAACACACACACATACATACATTATATATATACACATACACACACACATACTCACAAACACACACGCACATTATATATATATACACACACACACATACTCTACAAACACACACATACATTATATATATATACACACACACATACTCACAAACACACACACACACGTACTCACAAACATACACACACAAAATTATACTTTTACATATCTTGGCTTAAAATACACGCGAGATGTTTTCATTACGAGGATATCAAAAGTATGATACTCTTTAAAATATTTTCATCAGCAGAAACATATCAAGTCTCTACCTGTACGCAAGCAATACGTA
>BPLR01017117.1:0-31706 GCA_021605095.1 Caerostris extrusa | reverse complement strand
CGGAGAGAGAGACTATATGTTATGTGTGGCAAATATACTTAATAACTATTCATCACTCAAATTTGACACAAACAAAAAACTATAAACTTTCTCAGATAACATTCGTGATCATTTTGATTGTGTTTTTTGCTACATAGCTCTCAGGCTGTGATTCGACAGTTACTTGATAGATCGTGATTGGTGATAGAAAATGGGCTGAGAAAGTGTCTTACCCAACAAGAATTGAGTGAAGTTGACTGCCCCTCCTCTCTTGACGAATTCCCTCAAAGGGAGGTTTTTGGAGAATAAAGAAGATAGTTCTGCGACGAGTCGACCAGAAGTGTTGTTTTTTCTTTTTTCTCTGAAGTAACTGAATGGGCCAAAATGAATTTCCAAAATGAACCCTTGTGGTTTCGTGTAACGCTATGTGGTAATGGGTCTGCCGCAGACAGGCAATTAGATTCGACATTGACTCGAAAACTCCTGAAAATCACTGATCTTGGAGGGGCTGTACTTGTTATGTAATCGTATATATGCGATCAAATTTTATTTTAATTTTTAATTTCTTTTTATAATAATCCAGAGTTTATTATTTGTATATATATATGCCCTTCTCTTGAAGCTATTATAGAACTAATATAGGCCGAGACGTTACAATAAGATTAATCATCACAATTAATTAAAATATTCATACGCGTCAGTGATATATCAAATTACTACTGCCAAACTCGTAATCATCCCACTTCATTGCCCCAGTGGTAATGAGAAGAAACAGGTTCGAATCCGATGGATTTTCTCATTGTAATAACTACTTTCAGAAACAAAGAGATTCAGTGGTAGTTATGTGTGTAAAGCGTCGCGCAACCTTAGTCAACCGATCTGGTTAATGTTTTTCCCAGTTTCTCTCTCAAACGACAAGCAAAATGAGTGGCAAATACCCTAGAAATTATCTTGGAAGGCAATGTCCTTTTCCATTTCACCCATGGGTGGTCCATACATCGTGAATACAGTCAGTGGAACACAAGGCCCACCACTCCAAAAAATAATAACCTCAGGGTCAATTAATACGAAAGAGGGGCCACGTTCGAATCTTCTGGTGGCATCCTGTTTTCAGAAATGAATACACTTAATGGTGAGTGTAACAATATAAATAGCGTCCAGCATGGCACTAGGTAGTTCCCTCAGATAGGCTGCTTAATGGAATTGTCCGGTTTTCCCCTACACGACATGCAAATGCAGTGCACTTTCCTCAAAGAATCATGCATTCCCTACCTTTTCCATCATGTAGCCAGTTAGTTGTATATATAAATGGAACTTTTCAAAAAGAAATTAAAAAATATTATTTTAAAAATCACTGCATTTAAAAGGTTTAAATTAATAGATTTATAAGTAATTTTTTTATTATTAAATAATTATAATTTTTATATTAGTATAAATATTCAATTAATAAATTCTATAATTAAATAATTATAATTCTTTATTAATTGCATTTTTAAAGATCTCTAATCTCAATTATTCATACATTTATTTAAAAAAAAAAAATTTTTTTTTCGTTTTGAATAACTTTTTTTTTTTTGCCGAAAGGTGTAGAACAACCTTTTAAATAGCTCAAATGCAAATACAAAAAAAAATTTTGAAAATTTTCTACCTTAGTGCAGTATTCTATTGTGTGTTTTGATGCATTTAATCAAAAATATAAGATAAATATTATATATTAAAACTTTCTACAGCACATTCATAATGGAAATAAATGTTGACATTGCTAAATACCTATATTGTTGAATTAATTGTTGATACCTCTTTAAAAAAAAAAAAATTTTCAAAATAAAACAAAAATATTTTAATGAGAAAAATGAGGCAGATTTTAAGCAGCAATTAATTTTTTAGCTCATCTAAGCCTCATTGTATAATTTTAAATCAATCCAATTTAGCAGTACAAAAATCAGTAAAATAATTTTTTTTTAATAATTGTAGTAATTTTTTAATCATTCTTTAATAACTTTGAATTTAAGATTAAATTTTTACAAAAGTATTTTCCTTTGTAGTAATTAATTAAATTTCTAAAACTTTTAAATAAACTTTATATAACATCATATACCATGGCATACAAAGTCTTCAAAATACCTTTGCCATAATTTGGAAGTATTTATTTTTAATAATAAACAAGTTTAATTTTTAAAATCCAAAATTAATTAAAATGCCATGATATTTGATAAATTAATACATTATTGCAGATATTTTTAAATATTTTATTAAAAAAGTATTTATCTTAAAAAGAAGACTTTTTTTAATGTATCTGAGAGGTTTTTCAAGTCTTGTTTCTACCAAACTGAGACTGCTCTTATTAGCTTTTTAAACATAAAAATACTGCCAAAACCTTAAAAAAAATAAAAGACTTAACCAAGTTTTCTAAAACCATTACTTTACGTTTTTTCCTTTGACTCTTTGAAAAATAGACGTTTCTTCAGGAGCCGAAAGCAGTATATCAAACTGCTTAATTTAATTTTCCCCTAAACTAACCAATGTCTAAAATAATACGTCAATCTTAATGTAATTTGAACTTCACAAGCAACTGAAAAAGCATCGAGATCAATCAGTTCATAAAAGATTTTTTATTTAAAACATTATTTTTTAACATCTTTCTATTGAAATTTAGAAAAATAAAAAATAGAATTTTGAATAAATTTAAAGTAGCCAACGTTTATTATATTATAAAAAAATCGACAAATTATAATTAAATTAACTAGTTTGACTTTTATATGTAAATTCCCAGAAGATTTACATTTGCAGCACGATTAACAACATTCTCGTGCTTTTTGCACTATGTTACTATTAGCAAATATGTTACAGATTCAACGTTATCTAGAGTTCACCAGGGAAAGTCTTCACAGTGCATTCATATTTTTACACAACGTTAAAAAAACACCTAAAGGATATTTTGGTGATTTCCACCATACCTGTCTTTTTCTCTCAATTCCAACCGAAAAGAAATCTCAACCTAAGGATTTATTGTGACCATCATCAATTTGGACTTAGGAGTCTTGGACTTCAGGGACTTATTTGTCGGGTATCGAACCCGACTTCCTTGACGGGAATTCCAACGAGCTGTCAAGTAGAAAATCAGGATTTAGCTTTTGTTAACTAAGCCATTATAAAAATAATGTAAATCGTGCTTCCTCTTTCGCATTGATGGGTTGGCCCATGTGACTTTCAGAAGAAATGTTCAGTAGGCATCAGACGCTCACCCGAGAGGTGCAGCGCCGCCAGCGCTACTGCTGAGAAACGTTTAGTACCGCGCAATCACGCGCGCTTCTGTTGAGAAACATTTAGTTTACAGTCTCTCATCCAGAGAGGAAATATATATTTAACACAACCCTGTGTAGCAGCTTACCAACAAACTCTCACCCGGAGAGGAAGTTATTTCGCGCATCCTATGCATACCTGAGTATCTTTATTTTAGGCTTAAAAAATGGAATCCTTCCACGGATCTAAAATAATATGACTTTTTAACTATGCTAAATATTGTACATGTACGTTGTTTGTGAACGTGTAAATAAAGCTGTACTTTCTCAAACCAGTTTCAAGTCTTAAACCAACCACACTAATTACAATCAAGAGCTGCACAACACTACAATCTGACGCCCAACGTGGGCCAGCTCGAACCGACACACTACAATAAGGCAATATTACTTTTTATTTGACATGCATCACCAAGACATGATTTTTATACACATAAGTGAAATATTTTGAATGTTTTGTAGCTTTTTTTAATTAATGAAATAGATAATAATAGCTATTTTTTCCAGATTTCTTGATTTTTCTTATTTTTATAATCTTTAAATGGGTGTATATAAATAATTATATTAAATAGACGAAAACTTACAAAATTCTTGCACAAATATATTTTTCATAGATTCTCTTGAACATCCAGAAAGAATTTTTAATATTTACTTTCATTTATTTTACTAATTTAAAAATTTCACTTTCTCAGGATGTGATAAATACGTTTAGAAACTATGGACGAGTTACTAGCTCTGTGGATGTCTGTACCATGGATGTTTGTAATGATTCGGAATCCACTTTAAAAACGTAAGTCCAATTTCATTCGACTCTCATTCGAGAGTTGAGCGCGTAAGGGCTGACAACCCGACCCAGTAAGAAAACATCTCCTGTCTAGAAATCTGCAAGTAGGCAGACGGGGCTAGGACCCCACCATGTGGTTAAGCTGAGCCAATAAAGAAGTTAATACTTTCTGTAAGAACAAGTCGCTTTTTCTTCATGTTTCCTCTACTATTTTTCTACAGTTAGTTATTTTTAATATATATAAAAAGCATTCACTTTAACTACTGTATCGTTGCTATCCTATCATAAATAGGAATATTTAGGTTAAGTTGAAAGCAAAAAAATTATAAAAATATTTTGTACTGTTTTTTTTTTTTTTTTTTTTTTTTTTTTGTAAGAGCTTTAGAATAGAAGATATAACAAATCTGTTATTTTTTTACTTGTAGTTACTGGATATAAGCAATCTCAAATGTGTTTTCCCGTTATAATTAAATTCTTATCTCAAAATTATTCTTTTAGTATTATCTCAACCAGAAAAATTGCGTTTGGTTTAATAAAGATAAAAGTTATTCTGAAATCCATAGTGAAAATCAAATATCCGTAATGAAAAAAGAAATTGAGATAAAATCTAGAGAAAAATTAGTGGGAAATCCATAATGAAAATTGAATTAAAGTCTAAAGTGAAAAAGAAAAAATATACAATGAAAATTGATAAGATATCCACAGTTAAAAATTAAGATGAAATCTGAAGTGGAAGATGGAATTGAAATTTTACATTTAAAGTTGAATTAAAATTTACAGTGAAAAAAATTAATATGAAATCTACAATGAAAATTGAAAAAACCCAATCGGAAGATTCAATTAAAATCTATAGAGAAAAATTTCGTGCTAAATTTATAGTGAAAAATTGAGTTTTAAATTTGTACTCAATTTTCCGAAAAATTAAGTGCAGAGAAAAATATGCATTGAAAGGTTAAATGAAATCTACAATGAAAAGTTAATTGAAATCTACAGTCAGGCGATCGAATAGTCACAGAAGTGGATGATTAATAAGTAAATTAAAAGAATTTTAATTTTCTTTTAACAGACATTTATCTCAAAATTAGTAAAGCGTCGTAAGTGTAAATTAGTAAATTTTTGTTAAGATTACAAGAAGCAGTTGTAACTTATAACATTTATATTTAAATTTTTAAGAAGTGTACTGATACAATAATGGATAAGAATGTAAATGTATTCTGTACAATGTATCTGTATAATGTACATTCTTCCGAAGTTATATAATGGTTTGTCATTAGCGACAATGATACTGGGTGTCTTTCAGTAAGTGATGGTACTATGTGGCAGAGCAAATGTCACAAAACAGGCTACTATCTCCAACCAACGAGAACCTTATTTTTATGCATGAAGGCCCCTCCATATTGCTTATACTGTAAAAACTTTTTTATAGCAAGAAAATGTGTTTTTTATTACTTTTGCCTGAAATTCACCGGATATGAATCAATGGAAAACGGAATGTCATCATCACTGGCGCAAACAGCCCCATGGTGGGCCAAGGCCGTCTGTCTGCTGGCAGATTTCGAGACGAGAGACGTTTTCTTTTTACGCGATAGGGTTGTCAGCCCTACGCCCAACGCTCAACAGTCAACAGTCATTTTAGATCGGGACCTACGGCAAGTGAATTCAAATCACTACAACCATCCATGGCATCGCCGGGACTCGAACCCGAAACCTGTGGTACCGAGAACCAGAGCGCTAGCCACTCGGCCATTCAGGCCCTGAAAGCGGAATGTACTGGAGTTCGTAAAGGGGAACTGGCAAAGAAATGATAACCACAAAGGTCAAATTAAATGAAAGGCTTATTTACATCTGGAATAGTCATTCACAGATGATTCACACAATAAAGCATCAACAACAAGCCAAAAAAAAATTAAGACCTGAATAGTGGCGACTAAATATTAAGAAAATTATTTATTATTGTATCATTTGTTCCAAGGATTATAAAATATGAATCAATTGAAAATGTACAGGAGTTCGTAAAGAGGCAATGAGAAAAGAAAATGATAACCATAAAGACCAAGTAAAATGAAAGGATTATTTACAGATGGAATCTTCAACCGCAGATGAAAGAGATTACACAATAAAGCATCAACATCAAAACCAAAAGAATTAAGATCTTAAAATGCGGACCTGCTAAATAATAAGAAAATTATTTATTAGTACATTATTTAAGTTTGCTTATAAAATTAATTATAAATAGTGATCAACTATAGAACTTTTTATTTTTGTATAAAAATGAATTCATAGTAAAAGCACTGTGTACTTAGGTACCATTTCATAAGATAATGAAAATAACTTTTCATTTGTGTTTGCTTACAAAATTAATAACAAGTAATATAATTATTAAAAAGTTATTTTTAATTTTTAGTCAATTCCTACTTTTTTTTTCACTATATGCAGAAAAGTGCTTTACAAATAAAACTTGACTTTACTTGAAATTTTCCTCTTACATCTGGCGGCATCTATTATTAGATACATGCAACTTAAATCTAAACAAAAACTAAAATTAATTAAATTTAATTAATGAATTAATATTTGAAAGAACTGTATTAACACATCAAGTGTCATCCACTACAAGCTCAAAAAAAATGTATTTGAACTTGAGTGGATGAATAAAAAGTATTTTATGAACGATTGAAAATTTGAACAAGATATATATGTAGGGAGAGTGTGAACTAATAGAAGGAATTGAATAAATAGTGATAAACAATTGAGCTTTTTATTTTGCTTAACAATGAATTCATAGTAAATAACTGTACTTAGGTACCATTTCATAAGATAATGAAAATAATTTTTCATTTAATAAACTTTCTAAAATGCATGGTGCATTCAGAATGAACACTGTTAAGGAATGCGTCTGAGAGGTTTTCATCTTCGTCGATTACTTCTTGAATCTAATGGATAGAAAAGCTGAATCCTTAAAAGAAAAAATCCTGAAAAGCTGAAAACTTCTTGAATCAATGGATAGATAGTTGCTGCTTACAAATTTAACATGTTTATTCCAGGACATAGTACCATATCTAATATTAAAGACTAAACTACTGAAATATGTAATGCAAGAATAGGTATTGCAAAATTCAATTTATTACATATTTTCTGCAATACATTTTGCATTGAAACTTTTGCACATGCTGCCTTCAGATGATAAGATGTTGCTTTGTGAAAAACTTCTTCTCTTAATTTATCTTAAAAGTTCTGAAAGTAAACAGGAAATAGAACAGAAACAATAAAACAGCTCTTAAGAAAGCACTTTGGGTTTATTAAAAAAGATTCGAAATGTTTTTGCATAAAAGTATTAAAAACTTTTCTCGGTAAATAACTTTTTCTCTTCTGGTTTTATTTAAATTTTCGAATCTGTTCATATTGTGTAGCATGGATTCTTATAAAATTTTATTGACAACGTTTTGGCAGCAAAAACAATTTTATTTTTATTTTTGATCCGTGGGATGAATAACAATGCGGAAAAAAAACTTATGTGAAGGGTGAATGAACCTTTAAAACAGTGACAAATAATTCGAAAATATTTCTCCATTCAAACTTTTATACATTTTATATATACATTAAATATACATTTTTTTTATAATTTATATTAAATAAAATTATTTCTCTGTATAATAAGTATTTTTAGAAAGAATATCCCGTTTTTATACAATTTTGATTTAAAATATTTGTTATTGTAAAAGTTTATTCTTACGAATCTTCCATTTTGGCAAAGATATTTTCATCCAAATAAATTTTAATTTCAAATCATTGATTGCTTATAAATGCATCATAAATTGTTTCGTGTTATAGTGCTGACATTTTGTTGTTGTTATACATCGATGAAGCTCGTGCTTCATCGATGTACAATATCTCCCACTGTTGTTATGCCACGAACAAGTTACTACATGGAAGAATTTCAGGAGAAACTACCTCACATTTACGTAGCGCATGAGAGAAAATCTGAAAACTTTCAGCAAAAGATTGATTATTGGTGTCTTCAACAAGCAGACTGATTATTATAAACGTCTTTACAAACAGTATATTGCTGGCATTTGGCTTGTTGCTGTTGTGCATCGGTGAAGCTCATACTCCACTGTTGTATGCCACGAACAGGTTACTACATGGAAGAATTTCAGAAGAAACTGCCTCACATTTACGTATCGTATGAGAGAAAATCTGAAAACTTTCAGCAAGCAGATTGATTATTGGTGTCTTCAACAAGAAGCAGAATGATTATTATAAACGTCTTTTTACAAACAGTATATTGCTGGCATTTGGCTTGTTGCTGTTGTGCATCGGTGAAGCTCATACTCCACTGTTGGTATGCCACGAACAGGTTACTACATGGAAGAATTTCAGAAGAAACTGCCTCACATTTACGTATCGTATGAGAGAAAATCTGAAAACTTTCAGCAAGCAGATTGATTATTGGTGTCTTCAACAAGCAGACTGATTATTATAAACGTCTTTACAAACAGTATATTGCTGGCATTTTGCTTGTTGCTGTTGTGCATCGGGAAGCTCATACTCCACTGTTGGTATGCCACGACAGGGTACTACATGGAAGAATTTCAGGAAAAACTGCCTCACATTTACGTATCGCATGTGAAAAAACCTGAAAACTTTCAGCAAATAGATTGATTATTGGTAAAAGACGTTTATAAATGTTGACGTCAATATTTGAAGTGAACATTTATAAACGTCTTTCAAACAGGATATTGCTGACATTTTCTAGTTGTTGTTGTGGTGCATCGGTGAAACTCGTGCTCCACTTTTGTATGTACCGAACAGGTCACTGCAACGGAGAATTTTAGAGGAAACTGCTTCACATTTACGTGTCACATGAAAGGAAATCTAAAAACTTTCAACGTGCAGACTGATTATTGGTGAAAAACATTTATAAATGTTAACTTTAAATGTTGACATTTTATTGCTGATATTTTCTTTTGTTGTTGTTGTGATACGTCAATGAAACTCGTTCTCCACTTTTGTATGCCACGGACAGATCACTGCTTGAGTGTATTTTAGGAAAACTGACCCAAATTTATTTGTCGCAGAAGAGAAAATCTGAAAACTTTCAACGGACAACCTGACTATTGGTTAAAGACGTTTATAAATGTTGTTTTGTTTCTAAAATCAGATGCTTTTCAAGTTCAGCTTTCAGAATTCTGGTTGCATAGTAATTTAAATTTACCTATTCATCCACAAATAGTACATTTAAAACTTTCTGAGAAATTTATATTAATGAACAAAATAATGTTAAATCAACAAAATAATTTAAAAACATTTTTATAAAATATTTTAATTCTCATATGCTAAAATTTCAATTGATAAAGTTTGTAATAAATCAAAGTTTTATATCATAATAATGTTGAAATTTTAGGCTAAACTAAACACATTTGCATGTCTTATAAAAGACAATTTGTAAACGTTCAAAAGGCAGATTGATTGTTGGAGAAAGGTGTTTATAAATTTTGACTTCAAATGTTGACGTTTTATTGTTGACATTTTTTGTTGCTGTGGTACATCGAAAGCCCGTGCTTCACTTTTGTATGCCACTGAACAGGTCACTGTTGGGGGAATTTTAGAGAAACTGTCTCACATTTACGTGTCGAGAAAATCTGAAAACTTTCAGCAAGCAGCCTGATTATTGGTGAACTATGTTTATAATTGTTGACGTTATATTGCTGAAATTTTCTTGTTATTGAAATATGTCCCATGTCACTGATTGGGAGAATTTTTTGGGAAAAACATCACATTTACGTGTCATATAAGAGAAAATCTGAAAACTTTCCGCAAGCAAACTAACCGTTGGTGAAAGACGTTTATTAGTGTCCACTTCGTTTCTAAAATCAGTGATTGTAGACCTCAGCTTTTTGAATTTTGTTACTTGATAATTTAACTTTACCATGGTCCCACAAATCGGGCATTTAAAACATTTGGAATTTAAAAAAATTTAACTTTTAAATCTTGATATGCTAAAAATTTCAAATGAAAAATGTTTATAATAAATCAAAGTTTTATATCATAATAATGTTGAAATTTGAATAACAATGAATTAATCATGATTTTTATTTAGTTTATGTTCAATACAAAAAACAAATACAAAAATTATATTTCTAATTATTTCATAAATCATGCACGCCATGAACATGTCAAATGCAATAGAAAAATGTAATTTATTTTAGTAAAAGTTTTATCCAACCAAATATTGAACTGTATTATTTCATTCTGAGATATGTGCATTGCTTTTTATCGATTTATTCTTTTCTTCCACAAACTTTTGCTTCAGAAAAAAAAGAATGGTAATTCTTGCATTATAAATAAAAAGAAAATTGGATTATACCAAACAATAAATGTCAATTCCATTTTTTCAAAATCATGAATATATACAAATAATAATAAATCATTGTAAATCTTATTTGAAAAAATTACTTTCATTTGAGATTCAACAGAGAAAACCTTTTTAAATAAATGATGCGTATCTCAATTTTTTTAAATTTATTGTTGTTTTATCTGTATTGAAAAAATAATATTATGCTTTTTCTTACCTCGCAAGCGTCGCTAAAAAACTTTAATTAATTAATTAATTTTAGATTTTTCTTAAGTCTATTTCAAAATTTAATTTATTTATGTTTTACTTATTAAGTATTTTTTAAAATTAGAAAAATTTATAATTTTTATATTTTTTATTCAAAATTCGATGAATAATCAGATTAAATCACTATGGATGAATAGAGAATTTTTTATATATATATATATATATATATATATATATAAGAAATTAAACAATCCCTTTTTTCTTGACTTAAAATAAATCTGCTTATTTAATTCCTTTCTAGTTAAAAAGTTTTGCAATTAACTATTTGAAGATAGTTAGCAATAAGTAATAATAATAAGTAATGTAATAAGTACTGTACTTTTATGTTTTAAATAAAATTCAAAAATATTCCTAATGCGCGATTTGAAATAAATTTAATTAAAAAAATAATATATAAATTTTATAAATGAGAACAAGAATTATTGTCAGTTATTTTATACACTAATTCTTGTTATCAAAAATTGTTATATTTATCAAGACAGGCTGTTCATAAACTATTTTGAAATGTTTGTTAAATATTTTTAATTCTCTTTCTATGCAAGTTATGCTTTAGTTAATTATCAATATGTGCAAATTATGATTCATTAATTCTCTTTATATTTAACTAATAAATTCATTGACAGTACTTAAATTTTTTTAATATATTTTTTAAAAATCAGAAATATTAAGTAATGTAATAAGTATTGCACTTTTATGATTTAAATAAATTTCAAAAATATTCCTAATGCGTGGTTTGAAACAATTTTAGTTAAAAAAAATAGTACCTAAATTTTATAAATGAGAACATGAATTATTTGCGAGTTACTTTATTCATTAAAATTGTTATATTTTTCAAGACAGTGTGTTCATTAACTGTTTTGAAATATTTGTTATATGTTTCGTTAATTCTCTTTTTATTTAACTATAACTATAGTTAAATAAAAAATTTAACTCGGCTCTTTAACTATTTATTCGGCTAAAAATTAGAAGAATGATAATGCTGTTCAAGAAGAAATAATTTAAGTAATGCAACCTTTCTCCCTCCTACGCATGGGGCCTGAATGGCCGAGTGGCTAGCGAGGTGTCATGGATGTTTGTAGTGGTTCGGAATCCGCTTTAAACTGTGGGTCCCGGTCTGTTTAGCCCAAAGTGTGCCCAAGAAGACAGTAGAGTGACAAAACGACAAACCAAACCCTCCTAAGCACTGCAAGAGTGCCGCTTGTGGCTTTTAGTAGAAATGATCAGTAGTCCTCGAGACTCTCACCCGAGAAGAAGTATGACACAACCGTCGCTATTAGTTACAATCTCTCATTTCAAGAGACAATGAAAGGATTTACAGCTTAGAAGTGGAATCTTTCTTATCTTTATTATATGTATTTAAAGGTGTTGCATGATGTGGGTTAAATATTGATTGTAGTTAATTGTGGTGTTTATGTTATGTTTACGTGCTGGGAAATAAAGCTGCGTGTTCTTAAACTATGTCTCAACCCAACCAAACTTAGAACCAGCTGATCAAATAAACGACGAACACTACAGTAGTATATTTAGATCGTATATATAGGTTATATCGTAATTCGTATTTCACTCTCAGTGTCAAAAAAACGTAACTTCAGAACTCAGTCAACAGTACAAGCTGTCACCTGTGACATCTTCTTTTAATACGCTTTTATTAGTTTCCCTGTATGTTTGTTTGTTTGTAATTGACTCTCTGGGCTCGATTTTGCCCTACTCTAAGCGATCAGATTTAATTTAAACGTTGTAGACTTATCAAAGACCGACGACAATAAAATATTTTGATAAGTTTATTATCTCATCATGATTAGGATCGCCAGGATTAGTGATTTTATTTTAACTTATGAAGAGCTATTTAACCCACGTAGAATGAAAGTACCTAAGACATTCAAACCTACGTAGGACAGTGGCACAACGGATAACACTCCTAACTACGGGTCAGGAGATTCCCTGTTCGAATCCTGGCTGGCTCGACATATTCGCATTTAGCCTTTGTTTTGCTCACAATTATATTATTGTAAGAACTATAGTTCCAGTCCTCCTTACCGGAACCTCATTTAAATATTATAGTTTAAAAAAACTAAAAAACACGCTTTTAGAGTTAATCAAACTAAAAAATAATTATTAACATAAGAATAAAATTGCTGACGAGAAAATGAATGTCACTGTTCTAAAAGCGTGGGTGCTCGATATCAATCGTTATAATTTTTCACTAGTTTCATTCCGAAATGCAGAGTTAGTTTAAAATGTCATACAAAGCACCCCACTCTTTTAGAACAGTGGCATTCATTTTCTCGTCAGTAATTTTATTCTTATGTTAACAATTATTTTTTACTTTTTAGTTGGATTAACTCTAAAAGCGTGTTTTCAGTTTTTTAAACTATAATTTTTATATATACCGGAGAACTAGCACATTATGAGAACATTACTGTCGAGCATTTAGCGTACGCCAGCTTTCAGAGAAGTGAAGCAGCAGTGACCATTATAGCAAGTTGACACATCAAAGTTCAACAAGAAGGAACAGAAGCAAACATTTTTAAAAGTGGCAGATTGTCTATGATTCAGAATTGCTTTAACACAAGAAATTATTTGTGCACGAGATAGTTGGGGACTTCACATAAGATCTTGTATAGAAAATCATCGTTGTAGCAAAAGGAATGAATTGAAAATAAGAGCCTTCGAAAGGGTTGCAGCATTTTTTCTCACCGGAAGAGTTTTTGCATTTCATTCCCAGGAGAGAGGAATGTATATTCTTTGACAAGTACTTAATAACAACACATCACTCAAATCTCATCAAAACTCTCACAAGCAGTGTTGTGGATATTTATATGCAAATAGTGTTTTATACAAATGAGAACAACCTATTCCTCAAATCTGATAGGAGATATTCAGTGTCATGGATAATGAGACCTCATGAAATTAACAATTGCCTGTGCGTCTTCACAGGTCGAAACAATTACAGATGGAATATGGACTACACCATGAGTTGCTGCATCGTGATTTGTGATAGACCATGGGCTGAGAAAGTGTCTACTCCATTGAGAAGTGGGAAGCTGACTTTCCCCTTGACGGATTTTCTAAAAGGGGGTTTTGGAGACGAAAGAATAGAGTTTACAATGAGTCGATCAGAAGTGTTGTTTTTCTTTTTTTCTCTGAAGTGACTGAATAGGCAGGATTTTCCGCCTGTTTTTAAAGTGAGACTCTTCTGGTTTTATGTATCATGCCTGTGATAATTAAGGTCTGCTGCAAACCAAGAAATTATATTCGTCGTAGACTTGAGAACTCTAAAAATCGCTGACCTTGGAGTGAACTGCTCATGTGATCAAATTTATATTTTTAATTTTCATTTCTTTGTATAATAATAATACAGATTCCTGCATTTATATATATATATATATATAAATGCTTGAAAATAAAAATTAAAAGTGTTCCCATGAACCTGAAAGTGGCCCTCTTTTTGAAGCCTGTATAGGTCTACTATAAGCTGAGACTTACAATATATATATATACACAGTCCAGTCACATTAATGTGACCATCACCTACTTTCGAAGTCAACGTTTATATTATATATAAATTAATTAAAAATATTATATATAAATTAAATAAAAATATATATATATATATATATATATATATATATATATATATATATATATATATATATATATATATATATATATATATATATATATATATATATATATATATATACATATATATATATATATATATATATATATAAATTATTTATCTATATATATATTACATTCTGGCTTTTGACAGGTGGTCACATTAATAGACTGGACTGTGTATATATATATAACTAGAAATCATTAATCTGAAAAGAAGAAAATTAGAAACCTTAGCTTATATTAATTTTCTAAAATTAATTATGAGCGCACAAATTGCATTTATTAAGAAGTATATTTTCTCAATTTGATAGGTTCATTAACCTCGTTTAAGGGATTTTTGATGAAATACAGCATTTTTTTGTCTCGTTTTAAGACATTCTTGAAACAAGACAAAACATTGCTGTATTTCATAAAAGAGAAAATTATTATCCCTTCAGCCGGTCCATACATTACAGTCATAAACACACATCCACGCAGGAAAACATTTTATTCCTGAAAAACAAAAGAACCCTTTCCTCCACTCTCGCATCAACACTGCACTTTCTCTAAAATACAAACAAAAAATAATTAGTATGAGCTCTTTCTTTTTATTTTTCTTCTCTTCTTTATGGCAGATGGAGAAACGGCTACATTCTTTAAATAAACAAAAATTATGACTTTTTTTACAGTTGAACTTTTAGTTCGGCCATAAAATTTACTAAAATGGAAAGAGGTTTTTAAATGAGGGCAAAGAATTTTTACACTGCTTAATTTTTATTAGAATTAACTCTATACCTTTGTTCTCAGCTGATAAAGTATATTTTTCATATATAGCGTTGTGTATATTCGTTGAAGGAAAAACTATTATGATTCATATTTAAAGATTGAGAATAAAACACTGAGACTTTAGATTGAAAAACACTGAGACTTCAGCTCTATAAAAATATAATTGTATTTCAAATATAAATTTTTATTTAGCAAATTTTTTACAATTTGTCGTAAAATAACTTAGATGTTATTTGTAGGAAATTTTGTTTCAAAATATAAACTTTCTAAGATGCAATCAAGACCATTTTTATTGTGGTTTTTGCTGCATAGCTCTCCTGCTATAACATCACAATTTTTAATGAACCCTCTCAGATATGGCATCAAAGATGGTACTCCCCGAATCTAAAGAATCAATTTCCGACTTATATATTGGCAAAGGTATAGAAAATTGGAAATCCTTAATTTTTTTTTTGAAGCAGTATTAACTTTAATGGACATCAAATTTATGTATTTTAACATTACTTTTCATTTTGGCTTCTACGTGTGACCTCATCTAAGATTGCTTTCCTAATTACTGCTACTTTACTAGACTAAATATACTATCTACTAGACTCTAAGATTAAGACACTATGTTTGTGGATCACATTTAATACATTTGGAACAAATACTATCAGAGAAAAGATCGGGGACAGAGAGGAATCATACTTTCCACTCATCGTCAACTCAATGAAGTGATCCTCTAATGCAGGGGTCTCCAAACTTTCCAGCCTTAGGGTCATACTGTTTACTCAGTAAGTACCAAGGGCCAAAACCGCTTTAATTTTTCTGCCATTGTCTATAATGGCAGAATAATTAAAAACTCATTAATTAATCTATGGTACTACTTACTTGAGTGAGAAAACATTCTCCAAAATGAAGTACACAAAAGAATGTTTACAGATCTAAAGTAACCGATGAGCATCTTAAATCTCCTTTTAATAATTGATGCAAGTAAAATTGATCCACAACTACAAATTAGTGTCAGAGAAAATCACAATTGAGTAAATCTCATTAGTATTTTTTTTTTTTTGCAAGCGGATACCCCGCGGTTTCATTCGCTTTAATTTAGTTTTTCCGTTCCTGAGAGATTTTCAGGATAAAAATGATATGTTTGATTCAGGATATATACATTCTAAACATCGACATACATACATATACAATACTCTTTACCCCAACATAACTACCGAGGGTAACCGCGGGATGTTCACTAGTTTATAATGTTAGTGGGATTCATTTCAATTATTTGTTAGTTATTATGCTTAAATTAAATTTTCTGCGTATTTTACTTGTCATTAAGCTTTACCTAGCAAGTCAATAAAACCGAGTTATTATCATTCTGGTTTTTTTATCCAACTTATTAAAGCAACAATAAGCCATTCTGCGCGGGACGGATTGTCATTTGGCCCGGGCCGTAGTTTGGAGACCCCTTGCTCTAATGTACAGAATTAACTATACCTGATGTAAACAAAAATATACGGCAGTTTTTTTTTTAATTACGTCGAGGACTGTGTCGTATTGATCATGTCTCATGTCACAAAGAGGGCTGCACCGACGAACGCTGTTTATTCATTTAGCACTATCCAGGGGGCACGTGTAGCTTGAAGATATGCTACGAACGCGAGTAACACTACCCCCCACAACGCTCTACGATCATATTAGGTCGAGACCTAGGGTTTAAAATGGATTTCGAATCACTACAGTTATTCATGGCATTGCTGGGACTCGAACCCAAAGCTGTGGCACCGAGCGTCAAAGCCCTAGTCATTCGGTCGACAGGCCCCAAGATGGTAGTAGAGCTTTCATATGCTCACCTGTAGAATTTCGTACTATTTTCTCAGAATTCTTACACGCTAATTGTCTAGCTGCACCATGACTAATCTAATGCCATTTTACACCCACATACTGACACACACACACGTGTGTGTGGGCGGTGTTAACTATTAAAATTAACTATACATTTTCATACAATTGTTTTTCAAGCACATTTATTTTCAGCTTAAGTTAGTAGTTAGTAATTTTTGATACTGGGAATCTTTTACCACGAAATATGTCTTGAGGTCAAATTGTACGATTTTTGCTAAACAGATACACGGTTTTCAAAAACCATGTTATTGATATAAATATCTCATCCATTATTTTAGAATAACTCACTAGCATCATGATAATTACCAATATTTGAAACAATATCTTAACAGCTTAGAAAATTTATGTGCTTTCTCAACGAATTAATGTAACAGAAGATATATTATTTTAAAAGTGATGAAAATCTAATGGAATACAAAAAATGAAAAGAAAACTTACATCCCCATTTAAAAAAATATGTAAATCTTAAAAACATATATGTTATATAAAAATATTTTAAATTCATATAAAATTATGTATTTTAAAGTATAATAACTCTTCTACCACTATTTTATTACAAAATATGGTAATTTAAAACGTGATCTTTTTATCCGGTTCCCTCAAGTTTTGATCATCTATCACTATAGGATTATATTTCATTAATATTCAATACACTCACTATATGAGATAGTTAACGATAACTATACTGAATAAAACTTTTGCAGTGAATTTTATGAGTGATAATATTATACCACACAATGGTGTGCTTCAAATGCAAATTGCAGGAATTCTGCATTAAATTTCAGTACGCGATGTGCTTTTTGAAGATATTTTACTAATAAATTACAAAAGCTTTTTGTAAAACATATTATTTTAAATATTCATTGTCTGGTTTACAGTCTCATGATTATATATATATATATATATATATATATATATATATAGAGAGAGAGAGAGAGAGAGAGAGAGATGATAATATATGTATTTTACAGAAAATTTTATTTTAATGAGGGTTACTGATTGCTGTTCTTAGAACTGAGTTATTTAATCTCTTTCCATTTTAGTTTAGTTTATTTTTATCTTTTTTAAGCAAAAAGTTGAGGCCTTTTTTTTTTTTTAAAAGTTTTGCTGATATACTCGATAAATCTATGGTTTATTTGCTTAAACAATTCCAATATTTCTATGCCATTTAAATTTCTTTTGCTATTTATTAGCCATGCATATTTCTAACCGTCACTTACAATACTTATTAATTAAGAATACCCATTTAATTTAATTGTTTCTGTATTTTAAAGCACAATATTTTTATTTTATTTTTTTATTTATTTTTAACCCGCTTGGTAGACAGCAACATTCAGACCAAGTGCAAGAACTAGTGTGGTCTCATGAAAGGAGGGAAAGAGTGGGCAGCTTCTGTTGTGATGGAGCACTCGTAGGTAGAAGTCTGACTTCGCTCCATGATGATGAAGAATGGCATTGCCAGTCGGGAAAATTTTTAGGGAGAACTATCTAATGACAGAAAACCCAGAAAACTCACTCCGGATAGTTCGACTAACAAGGAACTGAACATCACAAACGTCATCGCGGCTCCTCATTTTTGGAACTAGTTTCTACAACAAAGACGCTAGCAGATTGAACATTAGCTCTAATGCTCACCAGCGGATCGCGTTGCTATTGAGCCTTGAGTCGAGCATTTAATTTATATGCAGATAATATGAAATTCAATATTTGCTTTTATATTCGTTGATTTAAGGCTCCTCCCCACCGAGGCGAAAGGCGTTGAAGATTCACGCGGCAGGCAAGAAACGTTTTCGACCCCTTCACAGCGAAACGTCAAAAATAGCATTACGTCTAGTGAAGTTCCGCTTCGAGTTTACAGTCGGTCAACTCGAAGCGGTGCGACTAAATCAGTTTCAGGCGGAACGTGGTGAGGCTAGTGATTGGTCAACTCTTCACGCTTAAACGCTTCTCGCCTTGGTGGGCACGAGCCTTTATGGTTTATCTTTTCAATTTTCTATGTGTTATGCATATGGTTAAGTATATTTCATAAATTTAAGAATATTCAGATAACTATTTAGTTGAATTCCTTCCATAGAATTAATTCTGAATTTTCAGTCATAATATTTCGTAAATAGATATTTGATTTATATTCAATTGAATATTTATTTTATTTTATATGATATTGAATATTTACTTTTTTTATACGTTGATTTATGGTTTATCTTTTGAATTTTATGTATTTGTTAAAAGTATCTCTTATAATGTTAAGAATATTCATCTATTAATTCAAATATGGGAAATTGTTTTTCCTTGTATTTATTATGCAATTATTTAAATAAGATATTTATAAATTTTATATATATCAAGTTTATAAATTTGTATTTTGTTTATATTAAATAAAAATTAATTTATGACAGTATAGAAACTAAAATTGCATTTGGACTTTTGACATAAATGATAACATTGGGCCAATCATTTGTAAAAATACATGCATAATTTCAAAAAATTTATAAATTAGATTAAAATAATTATTTGTTAATTGAAAACGAATATTTATAGAAATTGATTCATTAAAATAAAATTTGAAAATTTATTTTGATAAAATTTATATTTAATAATCAATTTATGTAAAATCATTTCATAAGTTTTCCTTTATATATGAATAAAGCATGACACAAGATTAACGAGTCATTAACATACATATTGATATTTTTGCATCTAATTTTTTATTCGTCTTATTAACTATATATTTTTACAAAAGCCAAAGTTTTGCAAAAATTTCAATTGGAATGCGGTTGCTTTTATAAACCTATCTGATTATGCGCAATTTATGCACATAACTTTTCTTGAAGTTGACATTCAAAAACAAAGCAGAGATTTCTCCAAATGCGCGCTTTCTGCATTTTTGAAATATTCCATATCAGTCAGAAGCCTCTTGCTACTCAACCCTGCTGTGGAAACTCTTGAAAAGCGCTAAATAAAAGCTTCTGTTTACATTTTGGATCGCTTAATATATTCCGTCTTGGAAAAGAATTTCGATTTTTCGAAAGCAAACAAGAATATTTCTTGGAAAACTGTAAGGTCTTCTTGCTGAGGTAACTTAGCGACTAACTCAAATAGACTCCATTTGCGAAACAGCAATTTGCTATCAAAGTAATCAAATCTTTTAACTTAATTCTCCGAGCTTTGTGGGCCTGCCTTTTTTTTTTTTTTATGTGTATGATAATTATGCAGAAAAGTTTAGTAATGAGTTTAGTAAGTTGAAATTTTCGCCAAAGATGGAAAGAAATTCGCTGAAAACTTCACAGGAGAATTTGAAATTATTTTTTGTTACTATCAAAGTATGTTTAAAAAAATATTCCTAGTTTAAATAAATTTTCAATATAATAACTAGGGTACTACTTCCAATAAATAATAAGTAGATATTAATAACTACTTCAATAAATAATAACTAGATACTACTAACTACTTCAATAAATAATAACTAGATACTACTAACTACTTCCAATAAATAATGTACATACTACTAACTACTTCCAATAAATAATGTACATACTACTAACTACTTCTAATTAATAATAACTAGATACTACTAACTACTTCCATATAACTACCTCCAATAAATAATAAGTACAAACTACTAACTACTTCCAATAAATAATAAGTACATACTACTAACTACTTCAATACATAATAACTAGAAACTGCTAACTACTTGCAATAAATTTTCTATTTCTATTCAATTTACGTGTATTCCTTTATGATTTATGTTAATGTGTAAAAATCCTCGAGGTCTTCTTGCCGAGGTAACTTAGCGACTAACTCAAATAGACGCCATTTGTGAAACAGAAATTTGCTATCAAAGTAATCAAATATTTTAACTTAATTCTCCGAGTTTTGCGGGGCTTTTTTAATTTAAACTTTAAATTTCAGGGTGTATGATAATTGTGCTGAAAAGTTTTGTAATGAATTTTAGTAAGATGAAAATTTCACCAAAAATAAAAAGAAATTCACCAGATTTAATTTCAATGAATCATAATAAAATTTTTCAAACACATAACTTCTCAAACCTGAAAACTTCACAGGAGAATTTGAAATATTTTTTAAATAAATTTTAAAAGATTTTTGAAAAATACATTTAACAAAACTATTCATTTTTTTTTTTTGTTTCCATTTAGAAAATATTCTTTTCCAAAAATTTTCAATTCCCATTCAATTTAAGTGTATTCCCTTATGATTTGTGCTTATGTGTAAAATTCGTTTTTATCTGTATAAAATAGGGATCTTATAAGATATGGCACATAGAACTGAAATATTCTTCGGTTTCTGTATAAATATTTTTAATTAGGAATTATTCCAAATTATGATTAACTTTTCAAGTGAGTTTTTAAAATTTACGTTTACACGAATTATTACTTTTGCTGTTTGCAATTTTTCTTCATTAAGGTTAAATTATATTTATAACGATTTTAATAAAACAAAAAATAAATATAATTTGATGCGCAAAACGAAGATAGAGATTTAGATATAATTGTGTATGTTGCATCTATGTATATAACAGGTGGACTGAAAAGTTCGTAGGCTGACACATAGATAGCGCAACTAGCATTAAATCCATATAAATTTTAGTTAGCCCGAAATTTCAAAAGTCACGTGTATAAATTTGACAGCTGTTGCACTATTAGTATGTGAGTTATAGCATTTTTAGTGAAGTTATAGCATTTTTAGTGTTCATCACGTGCAGTCCACTCGGCTGACTGTCGATTGGACTCCGGTGTGAAATGATGGAGCTATGTTTCATCCATTGTCCCATATCGACGCAAAAATTCGGGTTTATTAAGATTGAACAGTTCCAAACACTGCTTAGAACACTGCTTGCTTGTTGTTTTTGGTCGATTGTGAGCTCTGCGAGGCACCCACTTTGAACAGAGCTTTCGCATATCCAAATATTCATTCACGATATGTCCAACACGTTCCTTTGATATCTTTAAGGTCTCAACTATCTCAATCAACTTCACTTTACGGTAATCAGGTGGACTTTTTGATGTTTTCGTCGGTAGCAGCCTGTTATCCATATCGACCTCGAGAAAATAGAAACCACTTCTCTACGGTTGATTTTCTGATGCAAAGTATTTACAATGCATAAAACTCGTTCCTTTTTTTAATTTTCAAACTAACAAAAGAAAAAATGTTTCATACTAATTGTACAACAACTGTCAAATTTATACACGTGTCTTTTGAAGGTTTAGCTAAAAATCATTGATTTAATACTAGTAGCGCCATCTATGGAAGAAATTGCCCAACTGTTATATAGAGAGAGATAGAAAACTGCATATCGTAATTGTATATTTAATTTCTGGAAAGAAATTCGCTGAAAACTTTCCATATTTAAAATCAAAATAGAAATTTTCAAACACGTAACTTTTTCAAAATTGGAAACTTCACAGGAAAATATGAAATAGTTTTTATTTCGAAAGAGAAAATGCGTTTAACAAAATATTCCGAGTTGAAATAAATTTTCCAAAATTTCAATAAATTTCCATTTATTCCATTTACGTGTACCCCCTCATGATTTGTGTTTATGTATAAAAGTTCGTTTTTATCTGTGTAAAATTCTTATCTTCAAGATATGGCACATAGAATTTAACTATTTTTCTGTTTCTGTTTAAATATTTTCTTCGACAATTAAAAAAAAATTATGAATCGTTCAAAATAGGATTAACTTTTCAAATGAGTTTTAAAAATTTACATTTACACGAATTAATACGTTTGCTGTTTCTAATTTTTTCTTCAATGAGGTTAAATTATATTTACAAAAATTTTAATAAAACAAAAATATATATATAAATTTGATGTGCAAAATGAAATGGAGATTTAGTTATTAAATTACATAATTATAAATATTTTTGTGTTATCTGAGGTAATGTGTAATTTCGCAACATTTGCGCGTCACATAATTAAGAAATTTCCATGCAACTTGACTGTCAATGAGAGAGGCTTCACATTATTGTCACATTTGTCATCGAGTCTCCTTGCTTTTAAAAACTGAAATTGCAATGGACGCTGTCACCTTATTCATGCACCAATAGAGCCAAGGTTCTATTCCACTGACGAAATTGTTGTAGTCACTATTTTCAGAAACGAGTAGAATCGATAGCAAATGTTAATGTAAAAACATTTCACCTCGATAGTCAGGCTGACTAATAGGATTTTATCTGGAATTCTTCCATACAGCACACAAATTTAGGGCAGTTACCCCTAAAACCCTTCCAGAAGGCACTGCACTATCTCCTGTAGGTGGTGTGATCGTGGTATAGATTTATTTACGTAGTACTGTAGTGTAATGTAGTGGGTAACCAGATTGTTATAGTACTGTAGTGGGCAACCAGATTGTAATTGGATGTAGTTGAGTTGTGGTATAGATTTATTTATTTAGTACTGTAGTGTGATGCAGTGGGTAATTAGATTATTATAGTACTGTAGTGGGCAACCAGATTGTAGTTGGATGTAGTTGAGTTGTGGTATAGATTTATTTACCTAGTACTGTAGTGTGATGTAGTGGGTAACTAGATTATTATAGTACTGTAGTGGGCAACCAGATTGTAATTGGATGTAGTTGATTGTGGTATAGATTTATTTACCTAGTACTGTAGTGTGATGTAGTGGGTAACTAGATTGTTATAGTACTGTAGTGGGCAACAGATTGTATTTGGATGTTGTTGAGTTGAGATAGATTTATTTACACACATTGAAGAATTGTTTATTTACATAGGCACAAACACTACACACATTATTACAAACATGCAATATGGGACATATTTACATTGGATATAATTATAGATTCGTGGATAGATTTATTTAAGCCGAAAACCCGTACTCAGGCAAGCAGTGATGTAGTGCGTAATATAATTCCTCTCTGGCTGAGAGTTTGTGGGTCAATTGACCATCAGTTAGTCAGTTTGTAATTTTCGGTATAGATTTATTTACCCCTAGTACTGTAGTGTGATCTGCAAAGTAGGAAGCATGGTAGGTAAAGTTCATGGAATAAAAGTCAAAGCAGCAAGTGACCAAGGTCTGTCCCAGTTCAAAGTAAGTTTAAAAGAGCAACGATATAAATATATATATTTTTTAATAATATAATTATATAAAAAGAGAGCTAAAATAAAGTAAAAATAGATTAAGATTACAGTACTGGATGGAGTGGCAGCTGCTAAAGATGACTAAAGGATGTAGGTGAGTTGTGGTATAGATTTATAGTGGTATAGATTTATTTACCTAGGGTAGTTGCAAGTGTGATGTACAGCCCTTGGGCGTTTAGATTGTTATAGTAATCGTATCTCGGCAAGATTACGAATTTCCTTGTTCGTGGTGTGGTCAAGATTTGAGACAAATTTTCCGCAACATGAGCATAAAATTTTGAATAGAAGGAAGGGCAAGACTATGACGAATATCATTTCTAAAGTACCATATAATTTATGATCACGACAAAGTTTATTTTTTTAAGTTTATAAATTTTAATATAATTAATGTGGTACCTTGCAGCAGGATGCCCAAAATCGGACTCTCCGGGTGAAAGTTTGTACAATTGACCGTTTCTCCTAAACGCTACACGGTGCCTCCTGTCAGTGCATAGTAGGAAGCATGGTTACAGTACATAAATTCGGCGGATGTTAAACAATAAGAAATAAAAAAATTTTAAGCTTCGTGCTTGCTAGTTGAATTGATAACCATGCCATTATATATTCAGTTCATTAAAATTCATTAATTAATAACCTAATTTTTGCATAAATATATATTGGCCTATTTATTAATAAAATATTTTATTAATCATAGGACTTCAAATTTATAAAAGTAAAATTAAAAATTTATAATGGTTTTTACCATATTTTTCTAAATTCACTTTTATCCATATAAATTCGATAAAGTAGTTGCAATAATAATAATTGTCTTGGTATCTTTTTTTGAGTTTATAAACCTTCTTGAAACACACTATTTCAATAGGAATTGTTGAAATTTTTATATTTAAATTTAAAAAATTAAATCTTTGATGAGTTAATAATTTAGTCAATATTATTAAACGCCATTTTCTTTGATTAAAAATATGTAACATAATACTATTATTATTTATATAAGAACTGTTTGATATGTTTATTACAATAAAGTTATTAGTTTTACTATTGTGGGTATGGATTTTGCCGTAGTCAGTATCTTTATAGATTTTTTAAGTATATGGGATTTATGAATTCCACAGAATTTTATAAATAAAAGAATCGTTATAATTCTATTTGTTTATCTATATAAATTTTCTTTTAAAAATTCAAGGTTTAATTTTTTAATCTCTTATAAATTCCATCATATATTTAATATATTAATAAAATAATATTTTATTAGTATTCATCAAGATCATATCATTATAAATCTATGAATAAAATTATTTAACTCAATTTATGCTACTTTTTTTTTCACTTATCCTTTGTTCAATATTGTTTCAGAGGAAATATTTATGATACTATTTTTTATTTCCAATGTTTGAAAAAAAGCAAAAAAAAGAACAACGAAAAAAAAAAAAAAAAAAAGCAGATAATACAACAAAACATGCTGAAACAGAGTTCATTAATTTTTTGTGGATCTTTCAGCCACTAAAAAGTTTACCAGGTGCACCACGGAAATTTCTGCATTTTTGATGAACTATAAACCATTGAAAAAAATTTTTTATTTTTTTTACGGCTTATTAAACTGATTTTTTGGGTTTGGGGCAGTGCGAAAATTTATTTCGTAAAAATTAATTTTAATAAATTTCATTATAAAATATAAAAGAAATCTTTTGAAATACCATAGGTGATTGTTAAAAAGCAATAACAAAAGTCTCTTATACATTTTTAGCTGCGTAGTAATTGTTTTATTTTCTTTAGATGAAATGCATTCTTAATTTAAACTGAAGGTCCCGGTCTAATTAGCCCTAGTGTGCACAAAATGAACGTAGAGCAAGCAATAAGCCAAATTGAAATAAGTTCTTTTAATTTGTGCTGCCATCTGCTGAGAAGTATTTTAAACTAAGAATATCAGTATTTAAGAAATTATTAATTTATTGTTTAAGTTATCCGATGTAATATATTAATGAACTACAAGTGTGTCAAAAATGTGATGTAATAAATTCGATTTTTTATAAAAATGAAAAATTTATTCTTTACACGCATCGTTAGCTTAAGAAAAAAATATAAACGAAATAAAAAATTATGTAAGAAAAAGTTTTATCACTTTCACCTACATTTTTAATTATTTTATAAGATTAAGAATTAGTAGTATTAAGAAATTAATTTAATGTAATGTTTATAGTTATTTTTTTAAAAAAAAAATTATTTCATTTCATAATATATATATATATATATATTTATATATATATTTGTTAAATTGCAACAAATTACTTTAAACAAAAGCGCTATTGCCATGCAATAACAGGCTTTAAATATAAGGATTGTATATTTATTTACATAGATGAGGCATACCATATATGGCTAAATGAAAGCTATAAAATGTTCTTCTTAAAAAGAAAAACATTTATTTTATTTACATTCATTTAAAAAAAACATAAAAGGTTTTTAAAGAAAAAGCGTTTTGTTCACATTCACAAAAAACTTTTTGTAACCATATTTTGAGTAATTTATTTTCAGAGAAATGTATATAACTCAGCCCTACCTCCTAAATAAATGATAAATAAACATATTATTACGTAGCAAACAACAACTATTTTTTTTTCTTTTTCCTACATTTCTATTATTAAAATTGTTCATTTGAAAAAGTTCAAGTCAAAAGAACCTTTGACATTCTTCCTTGTTGAATTCAATCGTATTGCTAATATCAAGGACATTGTTCAAGCAAAAACTTTGTTCGTTCTTTTAGATTCTATTAAAAATTTTACCTGCTGGAACATTACAGTGCAATGCTTTCGCTGCAATTTATTTGATCATTCTAGTAAAATTTGCCATCGCCTTGCATGATGTCTGACATGGGGTGAAAATCACCGTACTGGTAAATGTAGCATTAAAAAAAAAATTCAAGAACCAACGTGTATCAGCTGCAAGCTAAAGGACTCACAACATCTTGGAGAGGATCTTCTGCTTTTCAAAAAAAACTTCAAATTAAAAAGATAAATTTCAAAGAAACACCACTTTCACACCAAGAATTTTCGACTCAAACTATCAACCCATCAAGATCCTTTACTCAGGTTGTCACCTGCAATGCTCCAACTAGGGATTGCAATATCGGACCAAAAGTTCAATACCGGTATTCGGTATTTTTTAGATCTTAATACCGGAATACCGGTTTTAATACCGGTAGTAGAAATTTTAGAAAAGGAAAGAAAACACAGTTGTTTTTTGTTTTATTTGCCAGTTTTATTAGAGAATGTAATTATCACAAAAACATTCGAAATGGCAAACCATCTAATTCTGTCACTTTACTTGTAATTTTATCCAAATTATCTTTTTTTCAAAATAATTTAAAATCCCTGATAGCATGGGCTTAGAAACTGTGCTTAAGTTTGTATCTTCATCGCAATTAGATTATTTCCTCTTTAACAAATTTGCATCATGTTTCATTTTTAAATGTGTATGGAGTCCGCTTGTACTTCCTCCATTCACTTTAAAACTCTTGAACATTTTTACATTGGGCCACCATATTCTTTTTCATCATATAAATAACGAAAAAAATCGAAGTATTATCAACTGATTTTTTATGTTCTTTAAAGTTATTCTTATTCATTATTATGGCGTATTATTTATGAATATATATATATATAATAAATCTGAAAAATAGTTAGAACTCTATAGTATAATATGCAAATACAATGTGATGAATAACAAACTCGCCAAGTTAAAAAATATCGAAATATTACACACTTTCATCACGATTACAACCTTGTTTTCACAGATGAGAATTTCTAGTTTTCAGATAAGAATTCACAGATAAGAATAAGAATTTCACAGATAAGAATTCTAAATTTCTAATAAATACCGAAAAAACGGTATTTAAACTTGTGAATACCAGTATTACAAAATTTGTACAAATGGCTCAAAATACCGGTATTCGGTATCCCGGTATACCGGTATTGCAATCTTTAACTCCAACCTCAACCTCTGTTCCTTGCAAACTTTGCTAATAATCATTCATTGAATCTCCACTAATGCAAACAGTAAATAACAATCTGTTTCTGCAGGCTCCTTCGACAAATAACTAATTAGAATCAAATAATAAATTCTTAATATTCGTTTTGTTTTCCTATTGTTTTTTCTATTTTTATTATATTTATTTTTGTATATAGTATTTAAATTATTATTACTCTCGTCCATTTCCTAAAGTCAACTGTTTAAAAAAATTGTTATGTTGTTGTTTCTTATCCCGCTTGGCTGGCCAAGCCCACGAGCCCCATACGTACTCATGATTGAAGGGGGAAGGAAGCAGCTTCTGTTGTGATGGAGCACCCGTAGATAGAAGTCTGACTTTGGCTCCGTGACGCTCTTACAGTCATAGGAGACCGGGACCTACGGCAAAGTGGATTCAAACAACTACAAACACCCATGGCACCGCCGGGTTCGAACCCGAAACCTGTGGCACCGAGCGCCAGAGCGCTAGACACTCATTCAGGTCTCACATGTGTGAATGCCAACGGCACGCGGTGCTCCCAGGTGGTCACCCTCCCAAGTACTGACTACGCCCAATGATGCTTGACTTCGGTGATCTAACGAGAACCGGTATATTCAGCATGGTATGGCCGTTGGCTAAAACTGTTATAGCTGAAATGGTCCGTGGGACAAGGGAGCTCAAACAAATAATGATAGTAATAATAATAAACCAACCGGCCATGCTTTAAACAAATTCCATTTGGAGATTACTGTTTGCAAAGTACCAAAGATACGATCTATTAGGACTAATTTTATTTATTGATCCATTGACTGGGTTAACATATCATAAGCATTCTGTGACCTACATATTCTTTCTATTTGTCGCATTGAACTCAAGCATTTTATTGATTTCGCAGGAGAATTTAAAACTTTATAATTTATAAAATGTTTTTCTTTTTCGTCTATCTTAAAAAAACAAAATTTATAAAGAAAGAAATATTTCAAGTAAGTTGTTGAAAAAAATATTTTCCTTTGTGTAAAACTGTAAAATTACTTTTAACATTTATCAACCTCAAAAAAATTTCGTTCATGAATTCATTCGAAATTAATTTTGAAACAAGAAATCGTAAAGTTGCAGAAGCATTTGCAAAATAATAATTTCTAATTATGTAATTACTTTCGCCTTTAAAAAACACAGTAAAATTATTTTTTACAATCGTTAAAAAAAAATCGGTAAAATTAAAAGTAAAATTAATTTTACAATATATACTCAAGACTATTTTTGTACATAACATTAATTTTCATGTATGGAATAGCTGTTTGCTCTTTCTAAAGCAGTGAAAAATCCAAAAAATTTTCTTTTAGAGGAAATTTTGTACCAGTTAAGAAATATTAGATAACTGAAAGCTATACAAATTCTCTTAAAAAAGATATTGACTAAAATTTAATTGGAAACGATTTCAAGCATAAAATTTCACCTCAAATAAATCGAAGAAAAACAACGATCCTTATCAAAATTTTGTACCCATTTCAGCCGATAATTATCAAATAATATTTGAAATACTAGTATTATAAAATCATAAAGAAACAGTAAGAAATTGAATTAAATATCAATGGAATTTATAATTAAAAATGGAAATTAAATTTGAATTTAGTAGTAATTGTGTCCTTTATGTCTGCATTGCATCATTTGTTTTTTTGAAATAATTTTCATTTTTAATTTGATTATTTTGTGTGTGAATGTTGCTGGTCTGTGTTGACAGATGAAATAAAGAGAAGGCTACATTTGAAGACATTAATTTTTGATACGAAATAATTTAGACATAAGAATCATTTAGTAATTTTCCAGACGTAATATTGAGATTTCTTTCAATTTCCTTGTTTTCCACAGCCTGAAATATATAACTAATAAATGCTGTACCAAACAGTGATGAAACAACACCATGTAACATATGGATAATAAATTGCATAGGGGAGATCGCGCGATATGTGTAGAGTTTTCCTTTTCACATTTTACAGCATTCATTTCCCTCCTAGCATGCTCTTGGAAATTGTGCATCAATAATGTTGTTTCTATGAGCATGCGCTAGGGAGAAAGAAGCTTTGCGTATAAAAATACCCGGTATGCAAAAGCTTCATTAATATCTGTCACCGGTGAGATGAGGCTGTCCACCCAGAGAGAGAGAAATGTAACACCGGTAAAGTGACTTTGGTTGAACTTTGAACCAAGGAGTGTGTACAATCCACTAGTATCCCATATGTTTTATTCTAGACACTTATGAGCATTATTGCTAAAGTATCTTTTCTAGCGCTCAAGGTGGTAGTAGATTGCTGCAAAAGAGGCGCTGTGCTTTCTTTGTTTTACAATACAACAGAAGAATATCTGGCCCGATTCCCAGTTATTAAATTAAAGGTAACGTGAAACGGAAGCGTTTGCTTTTACATTCCGTCTGCATAGTTGTAAAAATAAAAACGTTATTATAAACACGTTATCAAGTATTTCAATAAGTGTTGCTTAGGTTCCCAAACGACTAAGAGGTTATGGAGACAAGAGCCAAGAAACCAAGAAATTTACAGTTTAAAAAAGCTAAACGAGGTTGTGAAGGATTCCTGAATTACAGTTTGAGAATTCTGTGCAGTTGGAGTCAAAGGGTGAGGATGAGCGCCACCATTTAAATGAAATATTTTAAGCAGTTGCAAGAAAGAGCAACTAAAAGAAAATAATAACAGACTTTACTTTTATGCACGTCATCGTAGCAAAAAGAGTCAAAATTCACAAGAGCAAAGAAGAATAGTCATTTCAGCTAAGCTATCTAGGAGTCACTGATAGGGTTCCTCCAAAGCTGAGTTGTGAAAAGCGACCTCATAAAAGCCACCTGCCAGTTAGACGATTGGCAAAGAGTGGCTCTTTCTGTAGTTAGCAACTTCTGTGTACGCTAGCAGGAATGTTTTGAATAGCTTCGTTGCGTAATCCCGAGATGATATTTCTCATGAAATTTCTCAGAAATTTTGAAAATATGATCTATAATGTAGGATCAGGATCCAAACTGTGCTGCGAGTTTCGCGATCCTACGCACGAAGCCGGAGCATCCAAAAATACGGCCATCTGCCATGCTTTTTGAGACACCCTGCGACATCAAAATATTTTGTGTTCAGAATTTTGCCTTACATAGAACAAAAATATAAGATAATTGGTCAAAGAATTGATTTGTAGTACAGAAGGTTGTTTGCAGTGCTGATCGGCAGCAGTGAAGCTGCAGGCTACTTTGAAATAACAGGACGAAATAATTTTGCATCAAAATACTGAATTAAACATTCTCATCTAGATTTGAAGGACATCGGTTTGGAATCTGTTAACTCTGGTGCCGAGGGTAGGCGGGAGCATACGCACCATGAGGGCGGCTTTATTTTCCAGGTGCTTGTACTGCGTTTCCTGAGGCGGAATATAAATGTTTGGCTTTGACAGCTAAAAGGAGTTTCAAATTGTTGTTTGGCTGAGAAATTATTTGCTTTTGTGTAATCACAGAAACATTGTTAGTAAACTTGGCGGTTTAGGAGCTATGCAGAGATCAAAATGGGAGCGAGGCGCCAGAGTCCAAGATCCTTAATGCCAGCACAGCTCCTGATTGGACAGTGCAGAGAGAAAGGAGAGC